>LPNX010045966.1:648813-806203 GCA_001517045.1 Pseudotsuga menziesii
TGTGTGTGTGTGTGTCGCTCCTCCCTCTCTATTTATCTCAATGTGTGTGTGCCCCTCCCTCACTTCCCATTTCTCATAACTTCTCTACACCTCCCTCACTATCCTTATGTTAGTACTATTTATTTTTGCTGAAATTTAGTGCTATCATTAAATTGATTTTAAGATATATTGGTGATCGGGTGGTTTTCAAATTCTTCCTGCTAAGCAATTTATAAAAATTTCCTAGGTTTGCAAGAGGAGAGGGTTCTAAAGGTATTTTGAGCAAAAAGAGTTGAAGGTCTTTGGTTAAAAAATGAAATATTTTATAAAGAAAAGATTATTCTTTATGGAATATATTTTGCAAAAAGTTTATAAAGCACATTTTATGAAAGTGGGTCAAATCTAGGTTTTATAAAAGTAAATGAAGTTTATTTTAATAAACCCAAAGGTGAATATGGATTTGGGTATTTTTATGGAAACTTTTTGATGCCATGCCAAAGTATGTTCTCACCACATTGACAAAACAACCAAAAGTCCAGCACCAAAATGGTGTGGGCCATACACCACCACATCAACATACTACCAGCCAAACTCCTCCACTAAAGTCCAAGCGCTAAGCTCCTAATTTGTTCTTTGATATTAAGTGAAATCTTTAGTTTATATAAATGGAAAAATATCAAGTTCTTTGTGCATGTGGGATAATTTCTCCATTACAAAAAGCAATAGAATGCAATGATTGTATGGGGAAGCTAATTTGTTTTGAAATAAACTTTAAGTTATCAAATGCAAGTGATGCATTTTTATGGAAGCCTGGGATTTACATTTCTATATGTCCTCACACATTACACTTGATTATTTTCTATATGGTAAAGAATTTTATCCGTACAGTTCAAGGGTGTCTTATGAAAATAAACATATTCCTCATGTAAGAGTGGCAGTGAACAAGGTGGTCGTTTAAGTGATTCATTGAAGGTTGATTTATGGTTGAAATTGTTTTTCTCCTTGGCTGGTGTAAATGCATTGATGGTTATATGAAAATTAAATAACAGTGCAAATTCCTGGGCCGTTGTTTAAAAAGAGATTGAAGAAGTTTCAAACCTATGCGAGTTCGTCGAATACCAATTTGTTTGTAACAACATATCGATATAATTTGGATAAGCTGCTTCAAGATACAACTAGTAGCATTGGAACATAAAAGGTTATTAATTATCGACATGCAAACAAAATTGAATATCAACGGTACATGTGGATTCCCAATTCATCCAATGACATGCATTAATTCCTCTACATCAACTTGTACGGAGAAATTACATTTTCAAATTCACAAAATAAACCCGCTCATGGTCAAATTGAAAACGCGTGTCCAACATCCATCACCTAGCTAATCAAATCCACGGATGAGGAAAAATCCTCGTTGTGAACTTGCACAAGGTAATTCATTTTTTCAATAAGCGGAATTTTAAATGGTGGGAATCTTAGGACACATGTTAAATTGGAAAAACAGATTGACGGTTGTGAAATATTCCACTTGGTTAAAGTGTTGGTTGTTTAAGTTTCTAAAAATAAATGGAATTTTATATAGTGGGAAAGTTAAAACAGATCATGTTATGTATTCTCAAAATCACCTGTATCACTAGAGATATCATATTTATCATAAAGATAATATGCATGCATTTGTTGAAGCAGCCATGCGATTTTTTTCCATGAAATTGACTGTTTGAGTCATTAATTTCAAGCAGCTATTTCCGCCAAACAGGGGTGATTTTCCAAAAACCGAGAGAGGTTTTCTTCACAACGTACCTATATACAATAACCTTTCTCATTTTTCACACAGGTTTTAATGATTGGGATAATAAAATTCATCTTCAGAGAGAAAATTTCCATATTTTTAAATGACTGTTTTAGTTAGTTATTTCAATCAATTGTTTCCGGCAAACCGGAAAGAATTTTCCAAACCTGAATGAGGTTTATATTAAGAACATGATTATATTAAATAAAATCCTTCAGTTTTTACACAGGCCCTATGGTTTAGGAGAAAAAAAGTGAGTTTTACGGGGATATTTTCAGGTTTTCCAAAGGACTGTTTTAGCCATCAAAGTACAAGAATTGTTTCATACTAATGGAGTTGAATTTCAAGAAAATGAGATATTTTTGTATTCCTAATAGGCCTATATTCAGAAATATCCTTCCATTTTTACACAGGTATCATAGGTTGGGAGAATTTAAAATATCTTCACAGGGTATTTTTCCAGAAATTTACAAATTTACTATCTGAGTCATCGGTTTCAAAGGAATATTCCGAGGAGCTAGAGGTGAATTTGGAGAAAAATAGACATGGCTTTTGTCAAACAAATGTCCAATTAAAAAAAATGCTTTTAGTTTTTGCATAGCTGTCACCAGCTGGGATATGCAGGAGGGGATGTTTAGCCTATTTTTTGAGTAGTCCACAATTTATTTATCTCTTATGTAAATCGTGGTGTATATGCCACGTTCAAGTTTGTTCATCGATTTTTAACTAAATTTGATTTTGAGGTCAATTTAGAGGGTATGAGATATTATAAATTGGCTCCCTACTGAGGGATAGGGCACTACAACAAATCCTGGAATTAGCATCCCATTTAGTGTCCCTTTTTAGTGTAAATTTTTTTTACATTGATTGGTCAAACTAGACGCTAAATGGGACGTGTCATGGACAAAACTTAAAGCGTCTAGAAAAAACTTTTTTTGCTTCCTAGATAGTATCCTTTATGACGTCTAAAATATCATCTATCTATTTGCTTCTAGAATAGCGTCCAACTTTGATTCCTAATCTACGTCGAGGTTTGCTTCCTAAATAACGTCCAACTTGGCTTCCTAAGCAACGTCGAGGTTTGCTTCCTAAATAGCATCATATTTTGCTTCCTAGTGAGTGTCTTCTTTTTCTTCTTAAATGACATCCACGTTATCACCACATTTGCATCCTTAATAGCATCATGTTAGCATCCAAAGTAGCATCCAATATTGCATCCATTTTTGCTACCACTTTAGCATCCCATTTTGCACCATGTTTTACTTCCAAATATGTGCCACTTTTGCTTCCAAATTTGCACCAATTTTTGCTTCTTTTTTTGCATCGTGTTTTGCTACCAAAATGACACCAAATATTTATTCTATTGTTGCACCATATTTTGCTTCCTATGTAGTGCCATGTTTTGCATCCAAAGTAATGTCTTATTTTGCTACCATATCAACGCCCTGTTTGTCTTCATCATTAGCGTCACGTGTTGCATCCTTTTTAATTCCTAGTTTTGTGACTTATTTTTCTACCATATCAATGCCATGTTTGGATTCATCATTAGCACCACATGTTGGATCCTCTTTAATGCCTAGTTTCGCATCTCTCGTTTTTTGGTCACTAATTTAGTCATTTTTAGTAATTTTATATATGAATTTTGGTCATTTTGTTTGATCACTTATCTCTCATTGTTTGGTCACTTATCTCTAATTTTTTGGTTAATAATTTAGTTTTTTCTAACCGATATTATAATATCATTAGGGCATGGAGGAATCAAACCACCAACCTCCTGCTTGTAAGGCATGCGCTCTTCCATTGAGCTAGCACCCTTTAAGAATTTGGGAACCTAACTTACAAGGTCCTCTATAATGGTAAAAAGAATCAATACACAACTTTGATTATCTAATGGTTAGAAAAGGATGATAGATTGTATAAGTTCACAATATATGATCAAGTAGGTTATCAAATCCATAAACCTTTTTTAGGAATTTTGAACAAAACTCAAGAAATTGGCTTAATGGGATTGCAAAAATCACTACTCCCTAGCAACCATAACTGTACCACTATAAGAGACCTATCAACAACAATTATCTTAGTGTGGATGCCAAGGATATAGTAGATAAGCATGATCATCCTAGAGCCATGTATAAGTAGATAAATAAGGAGAATCAAAAGAGGATGATCAACCCAATAGTTGGTGCTTCACATGGATCCTATCCACAATGGGATCAGCCAGGTTCCTTCTTCCATGAAGCTAATGAGTATCCACAAGGACAAATGGTTAGGATATATTGTGATGCCAATTCATAATGTTTACTCGCTTCCTAGGGTGACGTTGCAGTGCTTGCACTCGAAGATCTACATGATCCCCAACAACATTGGATATAAGCACATTCATGGGGCCATATAGTATAGGATGAGGTTGTCTTTTAATCTGTTTCTTTGGAAAACCATGCAGGATTTGAAACACTGGGAGAAGGAATAGAATTGGATATACTTAACAAACTACAATCATGATAGGGCATAGGACTCTACTCTATAGTCATTGTGTAGATGTTGGAAATGGGTATAACTTCCTAAGGACTATGAACAACATCCATTTAAATATGAATGAAAAACCTTCCATGTCAGAGGAATACTCGATGGCAATGAGCTTATTGTTTCTAACATGAAGAAACAAAGAAAACAAAAATGGAAGCTCCAGGGGGATACACATGAATGCGTACAAACCTGTCCCTTTCAGGAATATTCCTTTCACCGAGGCAATGAGACCTTGGGGGAGAGAAGTCTCGAGATGGTGTATGATAACATTGAGCACACGAGTAATGTTGGTTGAATCCATGACCTCTTCTCATATGTTTAGGTGTTCCCTTTGTGGTATTACTTCTTGCAGCAGTATGAATTTGGTTAGGATGGGGAATTGTACTCTTATCAACAACAGGACTACGACTTGATCCTCTTAAAAACATTCTTCTTGGAGGCTTGCTTCAACTTTTGAAAGGAATTTGAGCTAGGTTTTACCATGAATTCCTACTCAAGCTCTTTCGTGGACTCATGCCAAGGCCTGTGAGCAATCACACTTGGGCTCCTACTTAAATCCCTGTGAGTTGGGCTCCTGCTTACAACCCTGCAAGCAATCACACTTGGGATCCTACTCAAACTCATTCGAGAACTTCTACTCAATACCCTTCTGAGACTTCTACTCAGGCTCCTTGAGATTCTCCTAGGACTCACTCTAGCTCTTGCTCAAGCTCCTTCTAGGGGATTCTATTATGCATATATTATTATGCATATGTGTATCATGTATCATATTATGCATATATGTATCATGTATGAACAGGAATTATGCATATATGTATCATGTATGAACAAGAACTATGTTTCCAAAGAACGTAAGATCTGACATATATTACGTGTGCCTTCAATTTGGAGTTCCATGTAACTTCAACAAGGTTGATGCTAATATTGTATTCAACCACCAAAGTGGAAAGGTCTCTCACATATCTTGAATTCAATAGGAACTTAAAACTCTCCATCATTCCCATCTTCGATTTCTCCTGTAAAAAGTACGAGAGGTTGAGTTAAAGAACCTAAAATAACTTATGTTCTTAACAAAACACATTCGAAAAACTGCAAGAAATTAGAATATAGATATACTTCTTCTTACGATCTTCTCCCTTGGGAAGTGTACGATCATCCACTACAAATTTATTTACCCACGAGTAGATTCCACATATTGTAAGCCCCAGTAGCACCACAATTCTCATCATTCCCTTCAAGGAGATTTCCCAACCATCCACAGCAAGTGCAAGATTCTTACGCATATGGGAGAAATACTTGACAGTTCTCCTCGAAAAAATCAAGGCTACATTGGCTCCTAGGCCAAACAGAGGGTAGAACTGCTCTGCTTCATCCACTATTTTAATCTGCAAATAGCCCCAAATAGCTCATCCCTTATATTGGTACAACGTGTATCCATTTTCATTTTTAAAAGACTTGTTTTAGATATAAATCCAAAAAACCAGCATCACCCATCCATAGAAATGAGTTGCAATTACCAAAATGCAACTCAAACTAGAGGCCAGAATAAGCTTTCGAAATCTCTTTCTACTTTAAACAAATCTGACAAACTTACGCCATCTTATGTAGTAAATCCGTCCACAAAACAACTCATTCTATTTTTTTTCAAAATATTTTTCAATTTTTCGAATAGAAGCCTATTAGTAGTTGCATTGGAATACTAGAGCCTTACAAAAATTGTACAATAAGCATAATGCGAATTGCTCTGCTTCATAAGATAAGGTGCATGCTTTATTACACTCACATATTATACTGTACCATGCTATGTCTATAGTTTTTACTTTAAAAACATTACAGTACAATAGTTTTGCTCTGATAATAAACCTAGTCTCCCCTACCATTTATATTACCAAAGTTGACTGGTTTTTAAGTGGATATCTTTAAAACCTATAAGAGCAAAGCTACTAGATAAGATACATATACATATTATTGTAATATATACCATATTTCACCTGTATGCAATAGGTCAACTTACTTTCTACTTTAAACAACTCAGGCAAACTTACGCCATCTTCTACATTAAATCCATCCACAAAACTACTCTTTTATTTTTTTTCAGAATAGTTTTCAATTTTTGGAAGAGAGACCTATTAGTAGTTGCATTAGAATAATAGTTCCTTACAAAAAATGTACAATAATCCTAATGCACACTGCTTTGCTTCATAAGCTAAGGTGCATACTTTATTACACTCACATATTCTACTGTATCATGCTATGGCTATATTTTTTACTTTAAAAACATTACAGTACAACATTTCTACTATGATGATAAACCTAGTCTCCCCTACCATCTATAATACAAAAGATGACTGGTCTTTAAGTGGATATATTTAAAACCTACAAGAGAAAAGGTACTAGATAAGATAGGTATACATATTACTATAATATATACCATATTTGACATGTATGCAGCAGATCAACATACCCATAATACATCATGCAATTACTATGCTACTAATATTCACTGCATTTATATCCTGGGAGATAAAAAATGGACAGAGTATTGAGAATTAGTGTTGCTTGAGATACATACCTGATTGGTGAATCCCCAAAAGAGCACCAAAACCACCTCTCTACCCAAAAGAGCACTGTGAGAACCTGTGGATCAATGAGAAAAGCTCATAAAGGGGTGAGGTACGAGCTGCTAGACCAAAGGGAGAGGGTAAGGTTGAAAGTCAAAAGAATCCAGGTGTAGCGCTCGCTGAGGAATGATTCCCGCGACCTAAAAAAGTAACAATTTGAATAAACAAGAATGCTAAATAAGACAGTTTTGTAAGAAGAGTTATACCCTAACTTATATTTATTGCTTTTCTCCAAATGGTGTTGCTTCACATGTCATAGTGTATCAAATTAACTAAGGCCGTTAGAAGATGTGGGAAACTATATATGATATTATGCAAATAAAAAATCATTCTTAAGAGCTTAATCACCACGATGCCTCAAAGCTCTGCCGTGACATAGAACAAACATAATATTTATCATTGCCATTCTTTATCGAAAACTATATATGAGATTATGCAAATAATCTCATATATAGTTATTAATGGACATCCATTAATAACTATATATGAGATTTTCCAATCTTTCTGGGAAACTATATATGATATTATGTTATTAATGTTCATTCTTTCTAGGAAACTATACATGAGATTATGCAAATAAAAATTAATTCTTAAGAGCTTAATCACCACGCTTCCCAAAAGCTCTTCCATGACATAGAACAAATAGTATATTTATCACTTCCATTAGTGATACTACAATTTTCGGGTCCTAGCTTTCTTGGTCCCATTGCCATTCTTTAGATATGGTCATTCTATTTGTTCTATGTCATGGCAAAGCTTTGGGGTAGCATGGTGATGCCCCAAATCTCTGCCATGCAAATAAAAATTAATTGAACTAAGAGCTCTACCACTGATGTCACTGGTGATGGGTCAACTGTGTCGATTGCTTAATCAACTGGTTTAAGTTCATTGGCTCGGTCAATTAAATATTTATCTCGGCAATCCTTTACAATCATAATCCCAATCACTAGCACGAAATGAAAGATTTTGTAACCCAAGCAGTAGCCCTAAGCAATATATAAACCCCAGAAATGAAAGCTCTTAAAACCCAAAGAGTAGTAACCCAAGCATAGAGAAGAGCCAAGATTTGGTAATAACTCAAATATAGATAAAAAGAAAATATTTGGTAATGAAAGCTTTTATAATACAAGATGTAGTCAATTTTAGGAAATATAAACTTAGGAAAGTAAAGCAGTGGGAAGCCAATATTTTATAATTAAAAAATGAATAAGCCCAGTTCTTAGTGAAAACCTTGGTAAATCTTAGTGAAACCCTTGGAGAAGCTCACGAACCACGTTTCTCACTCTATGTTCCTTCTTCGACCATGAGTAGATTCGATATAGTATCAAAAAGAATACATTGAATTGATGCCCGGACTAGGACAAGGGGGCATAAATCCTATAGTTATTTGGTAAATTCTAGACGAGGAGATGTGCTAGTTAGGTAGGTAGGTGGCTGGTTGTGCCTTATTATGAAGTGTATCCTAAACACAGTGGATATGATAGGTACATACTAGAGCTTAATGTATATAAGTGAAACCATAATTATTAACCCTATTCAATATGGTAGTATAAAGAGTACAAAGATGACATATAGCTTACACCGATGTATGTGTATTACTAATGGTACTAGTATAAGCAATAAGGGTATCATGGCTCTTAAGTTGGGCTTGGTTACTACCTTTGATTACCATTACTGTTATATGAATTAGTACTAGTATCGTGAAACAGACATTCTATAACATAGCCTTGTATACATATCCTTGTTATTTATTGTGCAATGATAGTGATTAGTATCCCAACCATTTAAACCTTATAGGAATAATTAAGAATACAAGAACATAAGAACAAATAGAATGTTCATTCTGTTACTGGAAATTGTAGCGAAGAATCTGCCAATGTTGTAGGATGGATGACATTATTTAGTGGGTACAGCAAGAAAGCAAATGCCACACAGAAGGCAATGAAGGGAAATATAAAGGAATAGAAAAGAGTCTTCTTTGATAAAGTATTTGATAGCTTGGTGTAAATAATCATGAACCCAATGGCCAATGTCATTACAAGGATTCCCAGTTTTAAATGTCAAAGGCATCTTTCCTCTAAGAATCAAACTTGGGATGGCGATGGAAAATTCCCATGGATTTACCACCTCACCACGGCTCGATCAACAATAATATCTTAGACATTCTTACTGGAAAATTTTAATTTCAATCCACTAAAAAATGAATATATTGTTGTCCCAAGAAGACAATGAAGGGGATATAAATTATCATCATTGGGTTGGTAAACGATCATTTTCAGCTTTCCCAAGAAATAATTCATTAAAACTAAAATGAATCATTATACATAAATAAATATCTTGGAGTACCATGTCCCAAAATTAGCTGAAGACTCGCACACACTCATAGAGAGTATTACTTACATATGTTCAGTTGTCTGCTCGGGACTGAACAATAGTTCCTCAATTGAACCATGTAAAGCAGTAAGGCAATGTTGCTTTTCTGTATAAGGGAAATAAATCTGCATATCTGCTCCAAGAGAAAAAATGTTGAACATGGGATCAAAACATCAATTCCATGTACCACATGGTAGAGACCATGAACAATGAAAGAAGTGTGACTTTCATACTGTCCAACAGTATCCTTGCTACAGCAAAAACAACATATATTTATATCTACATATTAAAAATACTGGTTACTTCCAATTGGTTTAGACATTTTTTTAAAATTCCTTTTTTGTTTTCAGGTCTCGCATATTTAAAATACAACCCTGAGAAAGAACATAAAAATTAAATATAAGTTTCAAGATGCTTTCTATAGGAGGAAAACATCAGACCTTCCTGCAATCTCTTGATATGCACTAGTAATAATGAAATCTGCATGATTCATTGCGATTAGATCTGTAGTAAACTGACAAGAGAAATGATATTCTTTTTCAAAAAATTTCCAATAGATGTCTGAATCTGGGTATTTGGTTTTCTCCAAAGCATGCGCTATGTTGCACTAAGATAAAAAAATAGAATATATTGTTAGATTAAAATTTTCAAGGAGAAAACCAATTCCTTTTTCAGCTGTAGCAGATATACAAAATCACAATGGTGAGTGGAAAAAACCCGAGTGATTCCTTGTTAATATGCAATCAAATATGTGACTAAATTTCCATCACTTCAATTGACAATAATGATATCAGGTTGCCTTTTAGCTTACTCATAAAATATTAAAAAGAGCAAGCGATGGAGTATAAAAAAAAATTAGCAACAAGGTTACTAATGTGAATCCTTCCAACTCTGGAACCCAATGCCTGGTACTAATATTTCTACATCAGAAACATTTGGATTAATTATAACACTTTCAAAATATAAGTAATTCTTTATGCATAGAAATTAGCATCAATTGCATAAAATAAACAAAATGAATAACACCTAAGAAATAGGAACTAGGGATTTTTTTTTCCTATCCTCCATTTACATAGGTTCTTCAGTCAACTCTATAGCAAATTCCCAAGGATGCTTCTTATGCATGGTAGATAAATAACAAGTAGCCATTAAAAATTAAAAATAAACAATTTCCCAGCTACAATAGGCTATTATCCCCATTTTATGAGCAGTTGCACAAGCGGTCACAACAAGGAGGGGCGTACAACAGTATCCTGAGAATCAGTTTTACAAATGTGAATGCCCCATGTTTTGAGGATATGGCCTATGAGCAAGCGACAAAGAAAAACTCTAGACATAGTGGAGTTTCATATCTACAAAAATCATCTATATATTCATATAACCACGGAAACATTCCCAACAGCAGTAGGGATTGGAGAAGGTTTTGTGTCATTGTGACAATTTTATGCTACATACAGGAGATAAGAGGAATAAGCCCAAAGGCTGTGGCTTATAACTATGGAATCACGGGGTAGCCACTTCCAATGGCCAGTGAATCTTCGGCCAATGAATCTTGATTGTATAAGCTACCTTGTAGTTGTGGACTATGTTCATATAAGTTCCATATGCTATACTAAGGGCACAAAAGCAACAAATTATGTATGACAATCTGTTTTCTGTATTGATGGTGTTTCACATCAGAAATTTTACTTCAAATTATTTTATTTACTTTTACAAATTTTAATTGAGTTACAACATTGTACACATTGAATTGCACTACTCCTGAAAAGGGTACGTGCATACATACCGAAGGAAAACAAAAAACTTATCAATTTCAATCTTCACAAGTCATCATCTTTTACCTCTGAAAATATTTCCAAGTAAGGAAACACGTCAAATCGAGAAACCTAGTGACGCAAAACCACTTTTTCTATTCTGAAGGGCACTCAGAGTATCCATGAATGTTTGTGTTCCACTAATTCTTTAAATTCTTTGATTGCATGTTATACCATGTGCCTCAGGAATCAGCCAAGTCACCTTGTAACAAAGATGAAAAAATGTCAAATATAAAATACAAAAATATAAGTTTTTTAAATGCCATTCTAAGAACTTCTAAAACCACAATAAAGACAACATTTGAACTTAAACATATATCTCGATCTCACTGACACAGAGGAACAAGCACCTCATCCGCTAATATGTGGGTGTGATGAGGTACTTGAGTCTACATTGGCCATTGGAAAATTAACCCATGTCTTGAGAAATGGAATGATCTCAGCACTGCTTTGCTTAGCAGTCACCACCAACACATCCTTGGTATCTCTCAGAATCGTGTAGTTGAAAAGAATGCAGAAGAACATTAGTCCAAGGGTAGATAAATAACAAGTACCCATTAAAAATTAAAAATTAAAAATTTCCTGGCTACAATAGGCTATTACTCCCATTTTATGAGCAATTGCACAAGCAATCACAACAAGGAAGGGAATACAACAGTCTCATGAGAATCAATTTTACAAATGTGAATGCCCCATGTTTTCAGGATATGGCCTATGAGAAAGCAACAAAACAAAACTCTAGTCATAGTGGAGTTTCATATCTACAAAAATCATCTATATATTCATATAACCACGACAACATTCCCAAGAGCAGTAGGGATTGGAGAAGGTTTTGTGTTATTGTGACAATTCTATGCTGCATACAAGAGACAAGAGGAATAAGCCCAAAGGTTATGGCTTATAACTATGGAGTCATAGGGTAGACACTTCCAACAACCAGTGAATCTCCAGTGCCAATAAGCTACCTTGTAGTTGTGGACTATGCTCATATAAGTTCCATATGATATACTAAGGGCACAAAAGCAACAAATTGTGTATGACAATCTATTTTCTATATTGATGGTGTTTCACATCAGAAATTTTAATTCAAATTATTTTATTTACTTTTACAAATTTCAATTGAGTTACAACATTGTACACATTGAATTGCACTACTCCTCAAAAGGGTACGTGCATACAGACCGGAGGCAAACAAACAACTTATCAATTTCAATCTTCACAAGTCATCAGCTTTTACCTCTGAAAATATTTCCAAGTAAGGCCACACGTCAAATCGAGAAACCCAGTGACACAAAACCCCTTTTTTTGTTCTGAAGGGCACCTAGAGTATTCGTGAATGTTTTGTTCCACTAATTCTTTCAATTCTTTCATTGCATGTTGTGCCATGAGCCTCAAGAATTAGCTGAGTCACCCTGTAACAAAAATGAAAAATGTCAAATATAAAATACAAAAGTATAAGTTTTTTAAATGGCATTCTAAGAACTTTGGAAACCAGAATAAAAGACAACATTTGAACTTAAACATAGATCTCGATCTCACTCACGAAAAGGAACAAGCACCTCATCTGCTAATATGTGGGTGTGATGAGGTACTTGAGTCTACATTGGCCATTGGAAAATTAACCCATGTCTTGAGAAATGGAACAATCTCAGCATTGCTTCTCTTAGCAGTCACCACCAGCACATCCCTGGTATCTCTCAGAATCGTATAGTTGAAAAGAATGTAGAAGAACATTAGTCCAAGGGTAGATAAATAACAAGTAGCCATTAAAAATTAAAAATAAACAATTGCCCAGCTACAATAGGCTATTACTCTCATTTTATGAGTAGTTGGACAAGTAGTCACAACAAGGAGAGGCATACAACAGTCTCATGAGAATCAATTTTACAAATGTGAATGCCCCATTTTTTCAGGATATGGCCTATGAGCAAGCAACAAAACAAAACTCTAAACATAGTGGAGTTTCATATCAACAAAAATCATCTATATATCCATGTAACCACGACAACATTCCCAAGAATAGTAGGGATTGGAGAAGATTTTGTGTCATTGTGACAATTTTATGCTGCATACAAGAGACAAGAGGAAAAATCCCAAAGGATGTGGCTTATAACTATGGGTTCATGGGGTAGCCACTTCCAATGGCCAGTGAATCTCCAATGTATAAGCTACCTTGTATTTTTGGACTATGTTCATATAAGTTCCATATGATATACTAAGGGCACAAAAGCAACAAATTGTGTATGACAATCTGTTTTCTATATTCATGATGTTTCACATCAGAAATTTTACTTCAAATTATTATATTTACTTTTAAAAATTTTAATTGAGTTACACCATTGTACACATTGAATTGCCCTACTCCTAAAAAGGGTACGTGCATACAGACTGGAGGAAAGCAAAAAACTTATCAATTTCAATCTTCACAAGTCATCATCTTTTACCTCTGAAAATATTTCCAAGTAAGGCCACATGTCAAATCAAGAAACCCAGTGATGCAAAACCACTTTTTATGTTCTGAAGGGCACTCGGAGTATCTGTGAATGTTTTTGTTCCACTAATTCTTTAAATTATTTGATTGCATGTTATACCATGAGCCTCGGGAATCAGCCGAGTCACGTTGTAACAAAAATGAAAAATGTCAAATATAAAATACAAAAATATAAGTTTTTCGTATTTTTGTAGATCGTTCCATGTCTTGAGAAATGGAACGATCTCAGCATTGCTTCCCTTAGCAGTCACCACTAGCACATCCTTGGTATCTCTCATAATCGTATAGTTGAAAAGAATGCAGAAGAACATTAGTCCAAGGGTATATCAATAACAAGTAGCCATTAAAAATTAAAAATAAACGATTTCCCAGCTACAATAGGCTATTACCCCCTATTTTATGAGCAGTTGCACAAGCAGTCACAACAATGAGAGGCGTACAACAGTCTCATGAGAATCAATTTTACAAATGTGAATTCCCCATGTTTTCACGATATGGACTATGAACAAGCAACAAAACAAAACTCTAGACATAGTGGAGTTTCATATCTACAAAAATCATCTATATATCCATATAACCACGGCAAATCAAATCGCGAAACCCAGTGACACAAAACCCCTTTTTCTATTTTGAAGGGAACGCGAAGTATCCGTGAATGTTGTGTTCCACTAATTCTTTCAATTATTTGATTGCATGTTGTGCCATGAGCCTCAGGAATTAGCCAAGTCACCTTGTAACAAAAATGAAAAAATGTCAAATATAAAATACAAAAATATAAGTTTTTTAAATGGCATTCTAAGAACTCTGGATACCACAATAAAAGATAACATTTGAACTTAAACATAGATCTGGATCTCACTCACACAGAGGAATAAGCACCTCATTCGCTAATATGTGGGTGTGATGAGGTACTTGAGTCTACATTGGCCATTGGTAAATTAATCCATGTCTTAAGAAATGGAACGATCTCAGCACTGCTTCCCTTAGCAGACACCACCAACACATCCTTGGTATCTCTCAGAATTGTATAGTTGAAAAGAATGCATAATAACATTAGTCCAAGTGTAGATAAACAACAAGTAGTCATTAAAAATTAAAAATAAACAATTGCCCAGCTACAATATGCTATTACCCCCATTTTATGAGCAGTTGCACAAGCAATCACAACAAGAAGAGGCGTACAACAGTCTCATGAGAATCGGTTTTACAAATGTGAATGCCCCATGTTTTCAGGATATGGCCTATGAGCAAACAACAAAACAAAACTCTAGACATAGTGGAGTTTCATATCTACAAAAATCATCTATATATTCATATAACCAAGGCAACATTCCCAAGGGCAGTAGGGATTGGAGAAGACTTTGTGTCACTGTGACAATTTTATGTTGCATACGAGAGACAAGAGGAATAAGCCCAAAGGTTGTGGCTTATAACTATGGAGTCACGGGGTAGCCACTTCCAATGGCCAGTGAATCTCTGATGTATAAGCTACCTTGTAGTTGTGGAATATGTTCATATAAGTTCCATATGATATACTAAGGGCACAAAAGCAACAAATTGTGTATGACAATCTATTTTCTGTATTGATGGTGTTTCACATCATAAATTTTACTTCAAATTATTTTATTTACTTTTACAAGTTTCAATTGAGTTACAGCATTGTACACATTGAATTGCACTACTCCTGAAAAGGGTACATGCATACAGACTGGAGGCAAACAAACAACTTATCAATTTCAAATCTTCACCAGTCATCAGCTTTTACCTTTGAAATTCTTTCCAAGTAAGGCCACACGTCAAATTGAGAAACCCAGTGACGCAAAACCCATTTTTCTGTTCTGAAGGGCACCCAGAGTATCCGTGAATATTGTGTTCCACTAATTCTTTCAATTATTTGATTGAATGTTGTTCCATGTTCCTCAGGAATCAGCTGAGTCACCTTGTAACAAAAATGAAAAATGTCAAATATAAAATACAAAAGTATAAGTTTTTTAAATGGCATCCTAAAAACTTCGGAAACAACAATAAAATACAACATTTGAACTTAAACATAGATCTCGATCTCACACACAGAGAGGAACAAGCACCTCATCCAATAATATGTGGGTGTGATGAGGTACTTGAGTCTACATTGGCCATTGGAAAATTAACCCATGTCTTGAAAAATGGAATGATCTCAGCACTGCTTCCCTTAGCAGCGACTTCCAGCACATCCTTGGTATCTCTTAGAATCATATAGTTGAAAAGAATGGAGAAGAACATCAGACCAAGGGGGATCACCTTCTTCAATGTGATGGTATCAACTCCCATGAATTTCTTTGGGGCCGGCACAACCTCCTTCACATCACTACCACCCGCATCAACAGCAATCTCCTGCGAGGCTCTGCATATGTGTCGAGACTTTCTGCTAACAAGGGTACCATTCTGAAGTCCAGAAGAAAACAATTGTCTGCTCGGGTTAGTTGCTTCGATCAGGGAACCACCCAATACGGCTCATTGATCTATTTTCATCCTTTCAATAGCAAAAACCTCATATTTTCCCATGGAAAAGCCATCATTCAATCTAAATGCGACCTTACTAGAGATCCGGGAACTTACACTTCTGCATACATATGACACATATACATTGGGAATGAATCCATTGGTTCCAACTGCTACTTCCATTCCTACCCACTTAAGAAACTCGGATCCCTCTCTCCCCTACTAATCTTTATATGCCTCAAATCACAAAACCCACTCTAAATATCAAAAACCCTTCATCCAAAAATCCCAAAGACAGAATAACCCATCAAAATCTTTATTATCTCTCACAGAAATCCATGAAAAGTACAATAATCATTCAAAAAGAAAAGCAGCGTAGCATTTAAGGGTGAAGCCTGGAGAAACCTGCAGAATTAAAAGATGGGGATGCAGAGTCCTTTGTGGCAATCGGCAATGGCATAGGGAAACGGTTTCAAGTTTGGAGTTTTTCTTCACCTTTTCTTCTGTGTCGTTCTTCTCTTCATCCCTGCAGACCGCGAGGCTGAGAATTCTGCTCCACCGCCCCATCCCCACACATGGGATTCCCAAGGTTGAATCCCTAAGCTAGTATTGAAGCGAAAGGAATGAATTTTACCATAAATCAAATTTCGCATATGATAAAACGATACTTCAACCATTAAGTTGGTTTTATTACCAATGAGTAAATTCTAAATTTAAACCATTAACTTGGTTTTGCTAGCATACCCTCATAGTGAGGAAATGAAACATCTAAGAGAACTTCCATATTTTCGGGAAATGAGAGAAACTTGTGTGTAGATAATATAAGTTTATAGTACCGCTCAATAAAATTCTTGGTTAATTCTTTCTAGTGTTAATCCTTCATTTATCAACACAACTTATAATGATCTTTTTGGAAGGATGTGTCTTCCATTAACTTGGCTAATAAGGTCTTATACAACTCCCTCTTGCAATTTCCTAAAACACAATTATTTGTTCTTGTTGAGCCAACCAATGAGTAGGGATCATGACATACATGCATAAATATATTTATTATTCACTATCTTGTTCAAATTAATTAGTGAACTGGTAAAAAAGATAATATATTCATTCACACAAACATTAGCATGTTTATATTGACAACTAAGCAACTCCAAATTCCCATTAAGTTTGTGACAATGTGTTACAAGGTATGGACAACTTAAAGTTAAGCAAAATATCCAAGTAACCAACTATTCAAGTATTCGCAATCTCATGATATGTCCTTTATCATCGGGAAGCAACAAAGTCTTCTAGTCTATTCACTATTATGTATAATGAACAAAGTAGAAAAATTTCCAAATTCGAAGAGACAAACAAGGAAGATGATTTGTCTTAACTATTGGCCCTCCATGCAAATTGTTGAGCTCCTCAACTACTTCAATACATTATGTCTACAACAAGAGTCACTACACTATGTTGTGTAATGCATATCATATGATTGAAATTTATGCCTATGTAACTAGGTCGCAACACCACAAGTGTGTGACAAAGAATACTACTGTGTTTATACCACATCATTACTTCCCAAGTTTAATTTGTACCAAATATTCACCGTTTTAATGTGCATCAAACACCAATACATTTATACTAACATGCATATCAAATACGACCACCAAATCCACAAGTGAGCGCATAAACAAATTCTTAATGAATCTCTCTCATCAATTCGATCAATCAATTATGCTTTATCAAACTCTCAACCCTTTCATTATCACCACTAGACCAAAGAAAGCCCTTTTAGACCATAGCTCACCACTAGACCAAAGAAATCCTTTTTAGACCATAGTTTAAAATGAATTTTTATTTATACAAGACTTTAAAGTGTTGATTAGGATCTTATTGGCCAAGTTAATCAAAGACCCACCCTTCCAAAACGATCCTTATGAGTTTTGTTGATAGATGAAGGATCGACCCTAGAAAGATTTAGCCAAGGGCTTTATTGGGTGGTACCATTCATTTAGTTTCCTTCATAGTTCTTTAAGTGGTGGTTTTATTTAAATTTTATGTTATGACCATTTAAACTATATGTTTTGGTTTAATCCACCATTATGTTTGGTAAACCAAAATATATTGTGACAGCTAAACCATTCGAGAGTGAGAGATTTCATTCTCCCAAATAAATCCAAATATAAAATATTTTGAAACCCATAATTAAAAAGTGAGCTTTCAGAACTCTGCAGTACATAAATCATTCTGAGTCTGCATAGAGGAATTGATCTGATCACGGCTTCATCCAGGCAATATGATTGAGTAATTATCTACCAGCCTTCTAGGTCTTGGAATCCTTCCACTAAATAAGCATCGACTTGTATATTAGTTCAAACTCCTACGTCTCCTTCTGAAAAAAGGTCTCTATCGAGAAGCTTTGCAATACTTGGCAAAAATCTTGTAGTAACTTACCACCAGTAAAGTGCTGCATAAAACTACAACAATGGCTATTAGGGTAGGACTGATGGTGGTGGTGGCGTAGTTTTGCTTGCTGGGTCCTTTACTTATGGCTGCATCTGGTGAGGCTCCCCATCCAAACTCATATCTACCTACTGAAATTTCCCTTGGATGAGATTGCTCGAGAGGAAAACTCATGGCCAATTTTTTTAACAGGTCTATTTCAAACATATAAATTTGTTGAAAATACATAGATGTAATTAGTTACTATGTTCGTGGAGAATGAAGGATAATTAACGCACTGCAAAATCATAAATAATTCCACTACAAATTTAGAGTGAATTGATGTAACTACACAAAATTGATGAGAAAACTGCAAATTACCTTAGAGAAAGCGTATTCATGGTGTGCTAAACTTTGCAAAATGATGGAATAGACTACCCATTAGGAAAATATACTCTATGGGTACAATTTTCATGAGTTTTTGAGCTGCTTAAAGTAAAACCAACACATTCTAAACTTCTAAATAGAACTGATATTGAATCACAAACACCTAGCCCCAGGACTGCCAGATGTTATGGATTTCTTCTTCCTATATTAGAAAGCAATTGGAGCCTAACCCAGTAATTTCCAAATTGTAGTGACAATAGAGATTTCTTCATGTCCACGTTTCTTCAAATTATAAAAATATTGTTAATGGTTTTATTCAATTATAGATTTCATTTCAATTTTCACCCCGCAAATAAGACTACCAAGGGTAGGGATTTGGTGAATACCAATGTTACCGCTTGTAAATCGAGTGTTCCCGCTAGCAAATAGCTAATCTAGGCATCAGGATACTTCAGTGTGAACGAAACGACCAACTTGTGATGTGTGATGAGGTAGGTGGACCATTTAAACTACCTCAAAATAGCTCCCGCCTTGCTTACTACGACTTAATATAATATCCTCTCCGATGCAAATCTTTCGCATCAGGGAAAAAGCATATTATGTTAATTTTATTGGGTAATTTTATTTGGGTGGTGAAGTGGAAAGGGATAAATTATTCGGTGATGTCTCGGCGTATCGAGAAGAAGCGAACCAAGCACAGCCTTGAGCGAATATTAATGAATGGATGAGGAGCATTAAGTGGGACCACCTTTTGTGGTTTAGGAGCTGAACCAGTTACTATAGCTTTATTAGAATCATAGGGGCCATCCATGATATAAGTATTAGCAAGTGGAAATAAACCTTTTATTTAGCAATAACTATATACTGGGAATTATATAAGTTAGGGAGGGCTACTTGAGAAGTGAGCACTCAATAGGGTTATACTCCTTTGGTTTCAATCTTTCAAACTGGTGAAAGCTGCAACTGGTCCAAGATGGATTCCCCTACACTATCAAGAGAAATACTTCTTACTGCATATTAGCAACAACCAGGGTTACTCCCCCTCCCTCCATTTATCTCCATTTCACTTTGTTTACTCGTAGCAACCTAGAAACAAATCTCATTGCAATCATGCATATCTAAATCCTAGTTCAATGGTGATTAAAACTCATCTCTATGAGTAACATGTCTTAAAGGCCCTAGATGTTTCATTTTCCAAATAAAATCACAACCAAGCTAGTTATAAGAGTTTATCTTCTCATCCTTCCAAGTCAACCTCCCATGCCATTAATTGTAGTCTCCTTGTCCACAAGCCTTGCAACTTTTTGTGACATAGAATAAAGGCTTGGCTTAGCCCTACCAAGGTGCCCAAGGTATGCCTCATCTATGGAAAAGGGATTTTCCTACTCTCTTGAATATCACCCTCCTAAGATCTAGAGGAGCCCTTCAAAAGTCAAAGAGGAGTACCACTTCTTTCACACTCTTAAGTAGTTTTAAACCTATAACTAGCTTGGTGCTTTGACGAGTAGGGATGATGAGGAGTTCATGAACATCATGTGATCTCTTGCCTCCCTTGATTAATGATGATGATGATGATGCTGATGGTGATAATGATGATGATGATGATCAGGATGATGATGATGATGAAGATGATGATGAAGATGATGATGATGATGCTAATGGCGGTGAGGATGATGATGAGGATGAGGATGATGGTGATGATGATGATGGACACGATGATGATGATGATGATGATGAGTCTTTTAATCTTGTAATTCTTTGCTTGGTTTGCATTTATTGTGTGTCCATACATATTTTTTGTAAATATGCTCCATCTATTTAATTGGGGATGAGACAAATAAAGAATTTTTTTTTTAGCCTCCATACTAAATTACACAAGAGATTTACAATACCTTATTTAGTTTGTTGGATGCATAACAGAGATTTATAATAGAACGCATTAAGCAATTACCATAATCCATGAACATTGTATCGAGATACATCCATCCATTAAAGACAATGCATAATATACACCTTACATTACTCATAATCACTACTATCGATATCAAATCTGTACACAATGTCCATTACAAGGGTTTAACTATCCTTTGATCTAGGAAATTAAATTAACAATTTAGAAATTTTTAAAAGAACTCGTAACAAAAAAGAAATAAAAAGGATAGCGTTGTCTCTCCAAAAAATCCTCTCCAAAAGCGTTAATTTTCAAACCTTAAAAATTGATGAGGTACATGTTAGTTATGTGGTGAAGTTATACTTCTTGAAAAGATATTAATCCAACATACATACGAGTTTTTTTCATATTCCCATAATAGTGAAAGAAAGGACTAAGCGTAACCCCTCCCATCACCAATACAGGTTATTGACAAGTTTGATGGCACAGTTGCTAAGCTTATGAGATGAATAAGGAAATCTCGTTGCCACACTAAGCCATGAAAGGAATAACCTTTATTCTCTAGTATGATTATACAGTGTAGAGTATTCAATCCAAATCTCTCGATTATGATTCTTGCACAATTAAAGAAATGGTAGAAAATTCTGAGCTCATGTGGTAATAAGAATTAAGTAGGCACATTGATCCAAAAAGATGCAACAGAAATAGGAGGTAGTAAGAAACCTGTGGTGTCTTCAGATTCATATCAATCCTTTATAAGGTTTTCTTCAACTCTTGCTAAATGGGTAGAGGAGAAGCAGATGGATCCATGGTTTGAAGATTCAATGTACTCTAAGCATATGGATAAATGGAATATTGGAGATAAGGATGAGATGAGTGCACATGATAAAATGTCTATTGAATCATTGGGTGATCCAAAAATGTAAGACTAAAAGCTATAGAGCGTGACTGCACCACTGCTGCCTTCTCCAAAGAAGCAAGATGTTTCAAATTTAGCTTCAAGGCAAGTCAATTACATCAGCACACCTTTTATCAAGGCTTATGTGTCACAAAAGAGTGAGGCTTAGAAATATGAATACAAGTCAAAGGGCATCAGGGTGAATAAATATTGTGGACCCCAACAAAGAAAAATAGCAGAGGCCTTAAGAAATATCATGGGCAGTATGGCTCAGAGAAGTTTAACAAAGGGAAATTAGCTAAGAATTTGTATGTTCACAAGCATGAGCAAGGGTTTGGATGCTTAAGAATTTTGATATCTCTTTTGGGCAGAAACTTGTTCCATTTCTGGTAAAATTTTATCTAAAGCCTACAAAATTCATGAAAACACCAACTAAGAAGTGAAAATTGGACCTCGAATTAATCAGAGTTAAGAGATTAAAGAAAACACTGGTTAATCTGTAGCTAGTAAAATAAAGGCACATCATTTGATATGATCTCTATTCTAGTATTCATATGATGTTTTTAGAGGCACGGTGCAAGAGGCATTTTTTTTATACCTCGATCAGAACTCGCCCAATGAAACTAGAATTATAGAAAAGGTATAAAGATAATTTTAGGGGTGAATTTTAGCCCAATGGGCTATTTTTCCATGTTTTTCTCCCAAAAACAATTCGTCATTTTGAATTTTTTGTATCCCTATTTCGCCCAATTTTGATGGGGTAAATTTTTTTCACCCTAAAAATTGCCAAATTATTATATAAACGATATAAAATCCTTGGAAATTAAAATATTTTTTGAAAAACATCGCCAATCATTTTATAGTTGGCGTTTTAAGAATTGGTAATATTCGCCAACATTTATACACTTTTAAATAAGTATGGTTCCTTAAAATCATCCCTGAAAAGGTAACTGACAAAAACTACATAGAACTAAAGGAAATGAAAAAAATAACAAGATCTGAAACTTAACATATGGGTAGAACAATAAATAGCAATGAAGTTTTTTCTAGTTTTCTTTAAAAACGTTTCAAAAAAAGACACATCTAACCTAGGTTTTTTCCCTGTAAAGTTTAAAGTCTTAGACTGATGCGATGGAAATACCAAAAAAAGGTGATGAACTAGTATCGAGTTCCATGATATCCAACAATTGGCACAAATTCAAATTGGAAACAAAATACTGATAGAATATTTTGTGTATATTATATTTCAGAGCTTTTTTTCTCTGTTTCGATCAAGATATTTTTTTTAATGCAAAATCCTTTTAACAAACATCAAAACTAGTTTTCGTTCTATATTCTACGATAGAAAGATTTTTGAGCTGATAATCCATCCATTAGGCCATAGGCCACTACTGGGGATAAAGCTTTGTTGGTGTGGTGTTTTTGCATGTTAAATTGCGATATTTAGTGTGTGCAAGCAAGTTAGGAGAATTTTAGATCGAGTATCATTCTTGGTGCAAAGGTCATGGATCCCAATGATTTTTTTGTCGATGATTAGATCTAGAAACAAACTTTATTCTTGCTCAGATTAGAGATGTGTGGGACTATGCACTAAGTGATCATAGGGAGATATGCACTAATTTTACATTGTTTGTGGACATGAACTCCTTCTACATAAATAAAATATAGCATCACACAAAAATGATATCACATGAATCATGATCAATGACATTGACATTGATATATCTGACGTTATGTTGGACATTTTTTGAACACGATCCCTAACTCTAAACCTAGTGGAATTCCTAGCGCAGTTCCTTTCAAAATTTATGGCATTATTCCATGCGTTATACCTGGATCTATGCCTGGTGCTATGTTGGATGTTTTCTAGGTGCAATTCCTAGCTCTATACTTGGTGTTATGTTGAATGTTTTTCCTGTCAAAATTCATGGCACAATTCATGTCGTTAACCCTAAATTAATATATGGTGCTATGCTACTCAAGACGTTTTTTGGAAGCTATTCTTGGTGTTATATGGGATGCTTTTGTGGACACTAATTGCGACGTTAATTGGGATGCTAATTGGGATGATAATTGTGATGCTAATTGAGATGCTAATTGGGACGTTAATTGGGATGATAATTATCGTCCAAAATAATTCCAACTTTTAAAAAGGGATGATAATTGGGACGATAATTGGGATGCTATTTGGGATTCTAACTGGGATGCTAATTGGGACACTAATTGGGACGTTAATTGGGATGCTAATTAGCATCCAAAATAACACCAAATTTTAAAAAGGGATGCTAATTGGGAAGCTAACTGGAATGCTAATTGGGATTCTAATGGGGATGCTAATTGGGATGCTAATTTAGACGCTAATTTGGATGCTAATTAGCATCCAAAATAATTCCAAATTTTAAAAAGGGATGCTAATTGGGATGCTGATTGGGATGTTGATTGGGACGCTAATTGGGATGCTAATTGGAATGCTAATAAGGACGTTAATAAGGATGCTAATTAGGATGCTAATTAGCGTCCAAAATAGCGCCAACATTTAAAAAGGGATGCAAATAACGCCATTAAAAGTGCCATCCCATGGAAAAGTTTCCATTTTGTCCAAAAAATGATGAAAATACACTAAAAGTGATAGTGGACACTAAAAAGGAAGCTAAAAGAGACGCTAATCACAAGTTTTTATTGTAGTGGAGGCTTTGGTTTTCAAGAGCAGAGAGGCTCTTCATTGTAATGGGTTTCAATTTTTCAGTAGATGAATGAAATTTGCAGAGGAGGAACATTGAACCTTTTAGGGAAGAGATTCCTGTGCCATATTTTTCTTCAATATGTAATTTATTTATGTGACTGTTTATTCTATTTTCCACTCCATTTTGTATTTTATTTCATGCTTGAGCATTAGTGTATATGGACCAGAATTCATTTTGCATCCTCTAGGTCCATTCTTCAAGCATTTTCAAAACATTGTCTTCTAAAGTATTGCAGAATTCACCCTAGTTAGGTGCTCTGTTTAATGGGATGTCTCCTTATGTCTACTAATCAACCTGCTAATACCTCCAGATTGAGGAAAAGGTGTTTACCTTGCCTCTATCCATAAACCTTCAGAATTCCTACCTCCTGCAACCTACTCCAGACCTGATTGTTGACTCCATTGCTCAATGGTCTCCTCCATGATTGTCTCACCAAACTTTATAAAAACAAAATTGTTATATTAAGAAATATGACCTTATGACTGTCTTTGATTGAATATCTTGTGTATGAAAACTTTGTAAATAGTGAGAGATCCCTCTCTCACTATATTAGGTTAGAAATACAGTCTAAAATGATTTTTTTGTTACCTCGGGATTTATGTATTGAAAATTTTTATAACTATGTCAAGTTTCATTTTTTCTAATACTCACTTTTTATTTTTTAGGCAAATGATAAGGTATATGTTTTTGTGGGTGTAGCCTTTGAGCACCTAAATGATTCTTTCGGGATACAAAAATTTGCAGACATGTAGAGAACATATAGCTCTAGTGCAGTGCTATTTTGAAAATAAAATTACTAATTTTTATTTATTTTTATAATTATCTAAGTGATCATTCCTCGA
This sequence comes from Pseudotsuga menziesii, assembly GCA_001517045.1. Classification (NCBI taxonomy): domain Eukaryota; kingdom Viridiplantae; phylum Streptophyta; class Pinopsida; order Pinales; family Pinaceae; genus Pseudotsuga; species Pseudotsuga menziesii. The sequence goes on from LPNX010045966.1 coordinate 674,077, forward strand.
AAATGGTACGTCTTTTGTGGGTGCAGCCTTTGAAGGTCTTAATGAAATAATTATGAAATGGGTTTTTTATAGAATGTAGAGGCCAGTGTCTTCTAGTGCACCATATAATTTATTTTTAAAACGATTAAGAATTGAAAAAGTTACGGAAAATACACTAACAACATGCTTTTTTACTTAAGGAGTTAGGACACAATAGAAATTGACAAAAAATAGGAAAATATAATATTTTTTAATTAAAATTACATATTTAGAATCTGCACAAAAAATGTTATTTATGTTTAAGATTTTGTGTCAAAAATGATTGTGTGTAGCATACTGTAACGAGTGCGTAAACAATGAATTCTTCAGAAACTGGAAGAAATGCCCAATTAGCTATGGTTTATCATATACCATAGCACAGGTTTGATATTACCGAAGCAAATTCCAAACCATACACATAGGACTATTGGTGACATGCGGGAAAGTGAATTGGCATGTTTAAATTCAAATTACATTTCCCGCCCTTATAGAATTAGAAAACGCGTGCATGTTATAGAAGTATAAAACGCGCATGCGTTATAGAACTACAAAAGGTGTGTGCGTTATAGAACTACAAAACGCGTATGCGTTATGTAGTTCTATAACGCGCATGTGTTTTGTAGAGATAAAAATATAGCACTATATACAATATATCAAATGTATGGATAATAGTTTAGAGGGGGTGTTGAAGGGTTAAGGGCCTAGGAGGATGTTGGAAGCTTAGGTGGGGATGGTTTATAGTTGATAGGGGGTGGGGAAGGATCAAGGGACTAGGAAGATGTTGGAAATTCAAGTGGGCATGGTTAATAGTTGAGAGGGAGTGGAGAAGGGTCAAGGGCCTAGGAGGATGGTGTAAGTTCGAGTGAGTATGGTTAATAATTGAGAAGGGGTGGGGAAGGGTCAAGGTCCTAAGAGGATGTTGTAAATTCAAGTGGAGAAAGATGAATGGAATTAGAACATTATGGGTTACAAGGGTGAAGGGGAGTGTTACAGAGAGAAATTCCTATGGCTTGGGGTACCACAACAGAAAACTTGACTCCAGAAATCAATCCTTTCCAATATGCAATAGAAATTAAATGTCTAACACTGAAGGATTAGACCTTGTACCTTATTCCGGACGGTTGAAGTAGATCCCCATTGAGCTTTCCAATCTTCAGCTTGAATTGATCTGTTACTTCCTCAACAACAAGCAAACAATACAAGAATTCTATATATCATGGTGTTAGATCTATTCTAGCATATATAATCAATAATGTACAAGCATTTGACATAATCCCATGGATAAAATATTCATTCAAACACACATTATTGGACAGGAAAAGATATTTATATTAATATAAATCAAAGATTACAAGGTACAACCTCTGACGGAACGTCTGTGAACCAGAGAAACTGAATCCCCCACTTGGGCCTCCACCACCTCAATCCTCCATCTCTCGATAGCAAGCTCACAAGCAAAAGGCAAGCTTGGGAAGAACACACTAGTTCTCCAAGGAACAAACGGATGTAGACTCAAGCATAAGTTTCGGCAACAATGGACTATAGTTTCTTTGCTCTCAATTCTCTCTTATGCCTTCAATGTACCATGGGGTTCCTTATATAGCTTTTCAAAGGGGTAATGAAAGGTCGAATCCGAGCAATCTCAAGGCATAGGGAAGTCCAGGAGTCAAATGAGTCGGATCCATGTCAAGGAAAACTCCAAAAGGATTTGTATTATGCACACATCCTGATGTACACAGTTTTAGTGGTCAAACCCGCGTATATACGTGCTTATAGGTTTAAAAGTCGCGTATATCATTTTTCATATGTTTTTAGGGATGATCAAGGAAACATCAAAGGACAAAAAGTGGTCCATAGGGTCTAAGGAGTCTGAAGCGGGACAGGCGAAGGCCATACAAAGTGCGATTCACCTAGAGTGGTGAAATCCACTATAACAGATGCACCCTAATGTGTGAGGTCAGAGGGGTCATACGATGGCCGAAATACATTATAAGTCCATCACAGAAGTGGAGTGATGAAGGATCGCAAATGGAAGACCAGCCACCCAATCAGCATCTTACACTAATACAACTCTGCATACAACTACAAATACATATAGCAGTCCCGGATACATAAGAGTATAATGGCCATGAATAGGCATGATACATGATATCACATATGTGGTCATCACCATGTACAATATACAAAGGTCAGAATCTCCATGGTGAATATATACAAAGGACCATGATCTCCAAAATGGCTAAAGATATATAATAGACCAAGATCTCCATAGTGGCTGGAAATATCTGACATATACTGGAATCAAGTCACGAGAGCTGAAATCTCATGAACACTGGCATGATCAAGGAGGTAGCATATAAGAGATGCCACCAATCTAGAAAGTCTTCTACACAAACCACTACGAGTACATGTCCTACTATGCGAATAGAGGTGTCGAGGTCGAACATAGTAGTCCATCGTCTGATTACCGGTCATTAATGTATATTGTTAACAGACGCGAGATTACCCACCGATAATGAAAATGGGAATCAAGATACTAGAGTGCAAACTAACAAGTGTGAATAAATGTGTTGAGGTCGAACACTTGAAAGAGTCCATCGATCAGGGGACATTGATGTATTCCCAAGAAACTGTCGATGGCGAGAGAACCTTCCACTGATGACTGCAAGTCTCAAGGCACTCAAAATGACTCTAGACTCTAATCCTAGAATAAATGATCTGAAGTCGATGGGATGAAATTCGCTGGAAGGAGGGAATTAAGGCATCCCCCATCATCCAACATGAGCTACTCAGCAACACTGTATAATGTGGAAGTACTCGATCATAAAGTGCACGAACCAGTAACTGTACTGGGAATGGCCGACATGTAAAGTCAAGATAACTGAAGAATGGTTGACTCAGGTTTCAACTTCCTTCGAACAAGAGCATAACAGCATATGGTGACTGAATGAAGGCAGCATAGACTCGATATACAAACTGGGACATCTCTATGACACAGGAGGCATCAACAGAGGCTCCAAAGGGACTGGAAGCTTAACCAGTCGGTGGAGATAAACTCAGATGAACGAGTATAGCTCCTAAATTCAAACTATAACCCAACCTATGGATGTGATATACAGTGCTCTATTTGAAGGCGACATGACTCGACAGCTTCCAAAGATAACATCTTTCCTTGTCTGGATTTTTGGTTTTTTTATTTTTTTGGACTTTTTCAGTTATTTGAAAAGCTTGAAAAAAGAATAAACTAGCTTTATAGTTACAAACTAGGAGGAGACAAGTGTCACAAGGGAAAACAAACTAGTTCCAAGTAGTGGAACATACCTATGCTCAATGCAAGGATACATGTGTAGTATATCGACACTCGGGGGGAAATCCCCTCCTAGTAAAAAGGGAATCAAGTTGCGAAGGATATAAAAAATGGCTCTGCGTGGCTAGATATGAGACAAGCTCGGGCTATATGGCTGAAACACAATGTCAGGGGAGCCGGCATAAAGCTCAATAAGGCAGGAAAATCTCATGATAATGCATTCACAACTTGACATGAGGGAGTCCTGAGGGAAATAGGCCAGCATAAGATCAAGAGGAGTATGAGGCTCTTGCTAAATGTCATGGCAGTACTATACAACGGACTCCCACACCCTAAAGAAGAAACCATCGACATGGGCACCAAATGCAAATAAGGTGCTAACTAGGGTACCCATGTAAGGTGAAGCTCTACCACTCATATCATGCCACTTCTAAAGCAACAAGAAGGTTTCGTGACATAATAGAGTGGGTTCGTACATAAGGTCATGGTGATATGGTCACAAGGTCATGAAAAATGCAAATGGTGGTGAAACCTAACCTATATGCTAGTTTAGACATGATACCTGAGATCGGCATGAACGGGTCAATCCAACGGCTGAAATGAAACTGAAAAAGGTCTTCTACAACGCCAATTATGTAAAAAATGGTTATAAAATGTTGAAACTATAGGAAAGGGGGTAAAAATTTTCAAATATTTGAAATTTTTTCTATAAGTAGTAAAAAATATAAATCATTTGAAACTTTTACCCATTTGAGCTCTGTTTTTCAACTACAAATTCCAGGAGATCCAGCTGGCGGAATTCACAACCGTTTCTTCCAGGTATTTACTCATACTCTCCTCTTGCATTTTGACATAATTTTTATAGATTTTCATGGTCAAATGTGTTTTTTAGGCCATCCCAAAATGAGCGTTGCGGCCCACATAGTAAATCGAGGCTTTTTCCACATATAGGGCTGGATATATGTGGAAAAGGGTCTCAAACCCACGTACATACACTGTTGTTTTCAAAACAGTCGCGTATGAGGCCGCGCATATGATTTTACACTAAACTAATGGGAAAATTTCCAATTTCTTTTGCAGGATGGTGCTAGAGTGGAGAGAGTGTGAGCATGGTGAAGTAGAGGAAGTAGTAACGGCCGACTTAATGGCTCAACAAGCTCTTCGTGCATGCGGAATCTACAAGTTTTGGTGTCTTGGTGGTTTGAGGGCCAAACCAAGACTGCTACAGATGCTGGTAGACTATTGGGATCCAGACTCAGAGTCCTTTCATATTGATGGGATGTCCCTCACCATAGAGGTGGAGGACATATACTTTATCACAAGGCTTTCCAGACGAGGGGAGGTGGTGAACCTTCGTTCCCATGGTGGGCCAGGGGGTGGCCTGACTATCAACGAGTACATTGTAGTGTACTGTTATCCAGACACCGAGAAGGTGGGGAGTCAGGTCCCTACCAATTCTATACAGGTGTTGGGCCTAAAGGCCATATTATTGACACTGGGAAAGATAGCCATCTTAGCATCACTCCACCAGGACTCGCAGCCTCTAATGTTCTATGCAGTGGAGTGCATGAGACCCACAATATATGACTGGAGTACTACACTACTGAGCAACATGATTCACCAACTCAGTGAGTGTAAGGTAGGGAGGGTGTGGAACTTCGGGTTCAACAGTATCTTGATCACATTTTTCTTCGAGCGTGTTCCAGGATTGAGCCGTAGAGTGGACGTTCCTCTCCATGGGGTTCGAGATCCGGCCCAATGGTTTTGGGCAGATGCTATGCACATACTGGGGGGTGGTAGGGTGGCCAACCCATAGCCAGCTGAATTCTTTCCATGGTGGCGATGACAGATAGTTGCCATTGATGACTACCCCTATGCAAGGATATATTTTCGAGGGGACCCGGACATGCCATTGCCACTGGGATTGGCATACGACGATATAGGTAACGAATCTCGATCCTCACTCTTTTAAAAAAAATTTGAGTTGTTGAATTTTTTTGTATTTTCTTGATTTTATGGAAGCAAAAAGACCTGTTTTTGCGCGACAACACATAGTGACATCTACCATTTGTGTGCAGATGTGGGACCACGGTGGCCAGAGGGCTTCCCTTATCATAGATGGAGGGGAAGAGGAGATGACATCATGGGTGTGGATGCAGAGTGAACGCTCCACAGCATTCATACCAACTTTGTGAGACTAACTCATAGAGTTCCCATGGCGCAAGTCGAGGAATTTCTTGAGGCCGTGCAGCGGCAGGTGGTGGGTGTACCACGCACATGGGTGTGTTTATTTCGACAACTAGCTAAAGTTGTAGTGATGTTCCATGATCACAACCCTCCTCCTCCACGGGATTAGACACCTGGGATTGTATACATTTTGTACGACCATGTGTTATATGATGGTGGCTTAAAAGCCCCAATTTTGTATCATGACGCTATGTATTATCACATTTTTGATGTATAAAATTTTTTATGGTGGTCGATTTATTTATTTACATGTGTAAAAATTGTGTTTGTGATTAATTTATTATGAATGAAACAAATGCCAATCTAACACGTAGTTAGCATATGAGTCAACAACTTGATTATTATTTCTTGGAATGTGTATATATGTTATATTGTCAAATTACCATTCTAACAATCTCACACGTAAGAATCTTCTCAATAACGTCGGATCTCTAACATGGTACAAACCATTGAGTCGTGACACTACTAACTCTGAATCGAGACGTACCTCAATAGATAGAACGCCATGTAGAATGGCATCCCGTAGAAGCTCAATAACAGTGCTATATTCAGCAATATTGTTGGAAGATGGCCATAGACATACACCTCCTGAAGACAGTACCTGACCCATAGGAGTATAAATCACCCAAGCAGAAGAGGCTCAGTGTTGAGTGTGATGGCTTGCACCATCCGTGAATCCTATTTAGGTGGAAGATTCCATTGACATCTGCCAAAAGAAATGGAAACTAATCACAAACCTGATCACGATAAGAAAAATACCTAACTATGCAAAGCTGTACAATAATATACAACAAGCAGCCTTGGCTAAAGATTATGCATAGCATTTTTTGAGATAGATCCCATTTCTAGGCTCCGCCAAAGCTGTTCCTTCGTAATCCACTAACTCATAAGCACCCTTCTCTAACACACGCTTGACCACGTAAGGACCATGCCACATAGGATTAAATTTCCCTGCCCCCAAGGGTTCTTTCGGTTGATCCCACAAAAGGACCAAGTCTCCTTCACTAAACACTCTTGGATGGACAGACTTATCGTACTGGACCTTAACGCGACGCTTATTAAGCTCTAGACCCACCAAGGCATCCCAACGCTGCTCATCGAGTTGCTCAAGGTGAACCAAAGGTGAAGTGTCTGGTAAGAGTTCCGCAGCTAGCTTCAACGAAGGAATTTCGCATTCAACCGGCAATATCGACTCCACTCCATGTACAAGCTGATATGGAGAAAAACCAGTGGCAGTCTTAACCTCGGTTCGATATGCCCACAAAGCAGGATATAACATAATGTGCCAATTATTCTTGCTTTGTGCCATGGTTCTTTGGAGAATGGATTTGAGTGATTTATTCACTGCCTCTACCTGTCCATTCGCTTGGGGGTAGTAAGAAGAGGAGTGATCTTGCTCATACCCTAACTTCGATGCCAACTCTTCCATCATACGATTCTGAAAGTGCGAGCAATGGTCAGTGACAAGCTCTTTCGGAATCCTAAATCGAGTAATAATTTAATTGAATACAAAATGAGCGGCTATCTCACCGTCAGATTTTACTGTAGGCATAGCCTCAGCCCATTTCGTGAAATAATCAATAGCCACTATAATGTGATGGTGCCCCCCAGCCAAAGCTGGGTTGCAATCCATAAAATCGAGCCCCCACTTAGTGAAGGGACCGGCGATGATAATGGGATGTAACAGGGTATGTTTCAAGCACATATTATGTGCGAACACCTGGAAAGGGTGGCACCTCTTGACCACATCAACACAATCCTTAAAGATCAATGGCCATAAATAACCCGCTCTCAAAATATTTTGAGCTGTAGAAAGCCCAGATAAATGACCACCACACGCCCCTCCGTGGCAATCATTCAACACAACCTCAGCCTCATCATGAGTTAAATAACATCATAAAATGGAATATACCCCACGACGGTACAAAGTATTGTCCACTATGAGGTAGTTCTTAGAGACGTGACGTAGTCGTCGTCATTCATCTCGTGAGAGGTGAGTAGGGGTCTTCAGTGTTTGTAAATATATTATGATATCCCCATACCATGGGTCTAACGTAGATATTAAGAAGATGTGTTCATCGACAAACGTATCTTCACAAACCAACTCCTTAGCCTCGCTCGGAAAATCCGATATAAGCTCTGCAAAGATTAAAGACTTCTTCGATTTTGCCGAAACAAACTCGAGATCAAATTCTTGTAGAATGACAATCCATTTATTATACTTTCCCCCAATCATCCTTCGGGTGAGGATGAATTGAAATGGATTGACATGGGCTACAACCAAGTTCTGGTGAAGGAGAATATAATGTCTCAAACGATGAACCACATGTACGGTAGCTAAGGCAAGCTTCTCGACATGAGAATAATGAATCTCTGCATCAATAAGGTTTTGGTTTAGATAATATATGACATGCTCTTGGATCTCCTCATCCTCTTGAACCAAGACCATACCAATCGTCTCTAAAGACGTAGCCACATATAATAAGAAATCACGGCTATAGTCCGGGGGACTAATCACCGGGGCCAATGCTAGGGCTTGCTTGAGTGCCTAGAAGGACTCCTGGGCTTGCTCATCCCAATAAAAGGGAGTATCCTTCTTCTAGAGACGCATGAATCCTCTAGTCAAATTGGCAAAGTTGACAACAAATCTTCGTAAGAAGTTTTCCATTCCTTGCAAACACTGAAGATGATGAATATTCTCCGGGGGAGACAACTGAAGTATTGCCTCAACCTTCAAAGGGTCAACTCTTATACCCTCTTTCGAAATGATGAATCCTAACAAATGACCTGACTTCACGCAAAATATTTACTTATGAGGATTTAATATAACTGAATAGTGCCGGCATCTTTCGAATACCAATATCAAGTGATAGGGATGACGCATTCTCATACGAGAATGAGCAGCGAGATCATCCAAAAATACCTCAATAATTGACTTGAGATCGTGGAAAATAAAGGTCATTTCCCGCTCAAATGTAGCTCCGGCGTTTTTAAGGCCGAAAGGCATTTTTCGATATGCGAACGTTCCCCAAGGACAAATAAATGCAGTCTTATGTTGGTCCTCGGGTTTAATCTGTATCTGATTATACCCAGAAAATCCTTCCATAAAGGAGAACACCTCGCTACCTGCATACTCATCCAAAATATGATCTATAAATGGTGTGGGGAAGATATCCTTAGGACAGGCATGATTCAAATCATGGAAATTAGTGCATATGCTGATCGCTCCTTGCTTCTTATCCAGCGAAACAGGGTTTGAAACCCACTTTGGCAAGGGAACGGGATAAATGAAACCGGCTTTCAATAGTTTCTCTATCTCTGCCTTAATGGCGGGTGCTTTCCTAGGATTCACCGCACGTAAATGTTGTCGAACAAGCTTAGCATTGGGGTAAGTATTAATATCATGCTCGACAATACGAGGGTCAATACCTAGCATCTCGTTGTAAGACCAAGCAAAAATATCATGGAATTCATTGAATAGCTCGGTATATTCCAGAATCTCAGCATGGGAACATTCCTCCCCAATATAGACATTCTCTATCATGCCAGGATTACGAGAGATGTTGATAGGAATCGTTGAAGATGTGTTTTCCATGTTTCCATCAGCCATCAGACCAAGAGAGCTTAATGGAACCACAGGACTACCAACTCTCTGACTAAGAACCACCCTAAAATCCTCACGCTCCAAATGGTCAAGCTCTAGAAGAAAGTACGATCTATGATGAAGTTCCTCCCATGGTGGCTCAACTCTCAACATAGCCTCAATAATCACTTCATTTGAAGGGAAAATTGTATCAAGGTAATCATGGTAATGAGAAGACTGTACTACCCATGCCGGTAGCACATACAGGTCCTCCTCCTCCGTCCGTGAAGAGGAAGGACTAGGCTCTGCAAAACTCTTGAGATTAGCTTGATAAGCTATCATAGCTGCAGGTAACAGCATGCTCATCTCGACAGGCTCACTCGAATTACTCGGTGTAGGAAGAATCCAAGGGCCTTCCATATGACTCATGCGAAAAGACATCGATGTCGTAGAAGTCGAAGCCTCATTGGAACTAGATCCTATCATGAGGATCGATGCAAGACAACTAAAGCTTCCTATGAGGGATGGATACATGCCTACACCCGCACTCCCAGTTGTCAGTTGAGAGTGCTCAATGATCGAGATCGAAGCTCCCAAAGATGCGGTAACAGAAGGATTCTTGAATGTCATTTGATCAATCATGATGATCTTCCCATTATGTGGAAAGCATACATTGTGGAACAAGGAAGAAGCAACGGCTTGTGTACTGTACATCCAGTTCCTACCCAGCAAGAGATTATAGTCAAGGGGCGCATCAACCACCTCAAACTCTATCGCAATGGTCTTCCCCCCCAAACAGACTTTAAGGGAAGGAAGGATGCCGTGTGGCCTAAAATATCTCCCATCGAACACATTTAAGATAGTCACTAATTTAGACAGCTCAGGAGAATTGAGACCCTTCCAACAGGCCAAAGACATCACAGTAGCAGTAGCACCCTCGTCAATCACAGTACGTTTGATGGTCATACCAAGACATTCTACGTGCACCAAAAGAGACACATAGTAGGGCAAGCAAGGCTGAATTCCTGCGGTTTCAAATTTGATCATAGAGGAAGAATCATCATCGTTCACACCAAGGGCAGAAAGCAACACCTTCCTTTGTGAAGGACAACTCTGAATCACTTCCAATGCATACATCGCACAAGGAGTATGGCCCAAATCCTTGACAACTGAATAATTTTGGGTGGCTTGGGCATTTGGATTATGCCCTGAACACTTAAGGACTCCCTTAGGAATGTGAGGTGCAGCCTCAGGTTTATCCGTAGGTTTCTCAATGCGCAAAGGGGACCCTGCTGGATCAAGCTCTTTGCCTGGGCTGGGTTGTGACGAAATATAATCTTTCGCATGAGTCACAACTTTTGTAGCACGGACCATGTTAATGCACCCATGACCACTACCCTCCAGTGGATCATCATCACTAGACTGGTCATGGGACTTCGAGTTCATATTTTGATTATGTGGTAAAGGGTTAGTTAGCACAGCTGGGCCTTGTGCTAAGAATCTCGAAGCTTCTTTAATTCGAGGGCACAAGTAAGTGAGGTGATCGTCCTTACATAGCTTACAAGGGAACTTAACCTTACGTTTTGCTTGCTTGTCCCCCCCAGCATTTCTACCATTCTTGTCACTATTTTTAGCATTCTCATTCTTATTCCCACCCTTTTGATTATTATTTTTACCCTTTTTTCTATTCCATCTAGGTTGCTGGTTACCCTTCTGGTCTGACGATTGCACAGAAAGTACATTCTCCGTTTGGGCGGGTTGAAACGAAGCCGTAGCTTGTCTCAAAGCAGATTGGTTGAGTGACAATTGACTAACTTGTTTTGCAACCAAATCTACAGGTTTCGTACTTGCACAACCCACAATGCCATCGGCATGTGCTCAAGGTTTTACTTTGGGATCGAAACTGGAATGAGGAGCATTGGGAATAATCTCATACAACAAATTGGACTGAGCATAGATCAAGTCCAGTTCCTGCGCGCTAAAAATCACTTGTTCCTCATTCTGCACTCTGGATGTAGAAACATCCTTCACTATATATCGCAATAACGACTTGAGGAACCACTCGAGGAGGAATTTCAGCGATATAAAAGCTTTAATTAATCTCTTCCATCTACGCCACTCTTGAATATGATCATAAATATGTGTGGCTTTATCTTGCCGAAATGTCGACAAGAGTTTAGTACCAACGTCATAGTGCACTGGTAGTTGGAAGTGATTAAGAAAAGTCATCGCAAGGTCGTCGAACAAAGCGAAAGCTCCCTTAGGTAACTCTATATACCATTTCGCAGCAGACCCTGTGAGGGTGCATTGAAATAGTCTCAAACGGACTGAGTCCTGATGTAATGAATTCAAAGAGCACCATAGGTGAAATGTAGTAACGTGTTTGCTCGGATCCTCTCCTAGTTTGCCTTCGAACTTAGGTATGTCCGAAGGAAGCTTGGTAGGGACAGCCAGCCAATCCGGGTCATGAGCCATAGGATCATTCGTTAGTCTTGATAATTCAGGAAGATTAAGCATCGCAAGGAAAGGGATCCTAGGATGATGAGGTCGATGGACTGCTCCCTGGTTCATATAGGGTTGATTACCACCATGGCCTTGGCCATAGTGTCCTCCTCCCCTCTGACCTGTATAGGGTGGTGTGGAAGTACCATAGTATGGTGGACCTTGACTAGTAGGAGCTACAAAGCCATAATTAGGAGAGTAAGCAAGTTGTTGATACCCGCCTCCATAAGGTGAATAAACATGCCCATACTGTGTCCCATAATAAGGTCCATAGGTCATCACATGCGATGCCCCATAAGACACTCTGTAGGTAGGAAGATATGCTCCGGAAGTAGGGATATATGCCCCGAAAGTAGTAAGATGACCTTTAGAAGCATGAACATAGCCTCCCGAAGCAGCGGGCGATATGTGAACTTGAGACACAATCAGTCTAGTAACCGCAGTACGGACCTAACTCGTAGCCATATACCGGCTCGAAGGACCACGTGAATAAGGTGGAGGATGTACATTTGAAGAACTAGAGACCGAGGATGAAGGAATTTGAGTAATAATATATGTATTACCACCTATCATTACTCGTCTTGGATCTGGTATCCTAATCGGATCGCTAACCCTATACCTAGGAGGGAGATACAATGTAGCTTCCACCACTGGGATGGAAGGTGCAATGTGACTAGTGCTCCCAAACCTCTCTGCATGGTAAGGAATTAGAGTGCCCCCAGGCATAGTGTTAAGCTCAAAATCAAATTCGACATGAAATGTCAAATCATGTGTATGGAAACCAGACGTAGCATAACTACCGTAGCTAGTGTTGGCAAGTTCAAAATGAGTCTCGGCATCCTTCGGCATTCCATACCGGTAAAACATCAATGGGGAATCAGACCTGGAGTGAATAGGCCTATCGTGCAAGGTTCCTATCTCAAAAATCACAGGACCTAACTCAGCTAAGTCGGGTGAAGGATCATAAGTAGTAGTAAATTCCCCATCGTCTACACGAATGGGAGGAGGTGGTTCAGGAATATCCTCTAAACAGTCTCCCATGGTGTGTGAATCAATGTGTGAAATAGTCTGCCTCGAATGTCTAGGTCTCTCTCCTAAAGGAGGAGGAGAAGTAGAAGGTGGAAGTCTTGCTAAATGACGAGAACGGCGAGGAACCGCACTCGAATCCACAATGACTCAAAAAATAGAAAAGACTCTCTATTTACGTAGACCGTAGGCCAACTATCGTGCACAGAGAAATCACTAAAAAAATATAAAGCCAAATGCAAGAAAACAAGGGCTGGATAAGTGAGCTCCTGAATGAAGAAGGTATGTCTCGCCTAGGAGATGCTTGAGACTCCCATACACAACAAGTGGAGGTACGTAACCAATTATTCTAGCCCTCAGCTTCAACGCATAAATAAAATGTGTTGTCCGACCCCAACCTGGCCGGGACACTTGCAGAATAACCCCTGCAAAGTACCCCCTCGATATCCTAGGTAAGGCCACTAAGGTCACCTCAATATAATCAATGCTTAGGCAGACAGTCGTAGGCGGGATTGACTGTATGGGCAGGGTAGCAAAGCCAGAAACTCTCGAAAGAGCCCCCAGATACGAATACAATCCTGGAAATATCTTTGGTGCTACTCAGTTATGACTAGGGGTCATCCCAATCAATAACCGCTCACACTGCCTCGTGCTTAACTCGCTTTTGAGAGGAGGATCCTGAGAAACACTGGTTATACTAAGGATTTCACACACTCACCTGGACAGACACCTAGATGTTGTTGTTTAGTGATCTTGGAGAATTGACTTACAATGAACTATTCCAAGATCCTAAAACCTAATCTTGTTGGTGCACCCTAGAAACGAAAAGAGTGTAATTCATTTTATTTAGCGTTGATTTTAGTTGGATTTATTACTCAAAAATGGGATATGATCATGCAACTAATGGTGTTATGACGCAACATGAAGTAAAATGCACACCTAACAATCAATGAAAATGCATTGTGTCCATGAAAACAGGGTATGCTACTACGTGAAATGCACAATTCTTCTTCAAATGATAAATTCAAATTTTCCTATATGAAGTCCTAACTAGTACTCCAGAGCAAATCTAGTGCAAGTACAATGCAAAGTGCAAAATGCAATGCATGATTATAAGCAAATGTTTTTGGATTTTTTCAAAATAACAGAGATGCAAAAAGCAAAAGAATGATCCTGTGACCCCTAGACTCTACAAGCACACCCAAACAACACTCAATCAAAGCACTAAGGTAAAAGAACTCTAATGCACTAATCTCAAACAAAAAATCGAAAATGCTATGACAAGAACCTTCTTAAAAAAGAAAAATTTGGCCTAAAAAAAACGTTTTTGGTTAGAAACAAAGGTCTAAGCAGACCCAGGCAGTGCCAAAGGAGACTCAGCAAAAATTATCATTCACCCAGCAACCAACTATCTTCCCCAAAAAGGAAAAATCAAGGGCATACGCGACTGTTCGCAGTAAACCCGCATGTATATGCGGAAATCGGAGGGGAAACCGCATGTATACGCGACTGTAAGTCAAAAACTCGCATACAGGAAGAAAGGTGCATAAAATCAAGGAAAACAAACAAGCTGATACAAACTTGACACCAATCAGACTCTACCAGGCATACATGCCCGCATACCCGACACAAAAACAAGATAGAAAGCAATTCAAATTCATTGAATGCCGAGAAAACAACCCCCAAATGACAACTACTAGGAACTCCCCAACGGAGTCACCAATTATGTTACGGAGAGAAATTCCTATGGCTTGGGGTACCACAACAAATAGCTTAACTCCATAAATCAATCCTTTCCAATATGCAATAGAAATTAAATGTCTAACACTGAAGGATCAGACCTCGTACCTTATTCTAGACAGTTGAAGTAGATCCCCATTGAACTTTCCAATCTTCAGCTTGAATTGATCTGTTACTTCCTCAACAACAAGTAAACAATACAAGAATTCTATATATCATGGTGTTAGATCTATTCTAGCATATATAATCAATAATGTACAAGAATTTGACATAATCCCATGGATAAAATATTCATTTAAACACACATTATTGGACAGAAAAAGATATTTCTATTAATATAAATCAGAGATTACAAGGTACAACCTCTGATGGCACATCTGAGAACCAGAGAAACTGAATCCCCCACTTGGGCCTCCACCACCCCAATCCTCCATCTCTCGATAGCAAGCTCACAAGCAAAATGCAAGCTTGGGAAGAACACACTAGTGCTCCAAGGGACAAAGGGATGCAGACCCAAGCATAAGTTTCGGCAACAATGGACTATAGTTTCTTTGCTCTCAATTCTCTCTTATGCCTTCAATGTACCAAGGGGTTCCTTATATAGATTTTCAAAGGGGTAATGAAAGGTCAAATCTGAGTGATCTCAAGGCATAGGGAAGGCCAGGAGTCAAATGAGTCGGATCCATGTCAAGGAAAACTCCAAAAGGATTTGGATTATGCACACATCCCGATGTACATGGTTTTAGTGGTCAAACCCACGTATATATGCGCTTATAGGTTTAAAATTCATGTATATCATTTTTCATATATTTTTAGGGATGATCAAGGAAACATCAAAGGACAAAAAGTGGTCTATAGGGTCTAAGGAGTCTACAATGGGACAGGGGAAGGCCATACAAAGTGTGATTCACCTAGAGTGGTGAAATATGCTATAATAGGGAGTGGGGATTGAGGGGATTATTAGGAGGAGGAGAGGTGTCGAAGATGTAGAGGGTTAGAAGCAATACATGAGACTTGAGTGACGAAGGTGGATAAGGTGGAGGGGAGGCAGTGGGTGATGGTTTGATGAGAGAGAGGATTGGTGAATGGAAAGGTGGATATGGAGTATTAGAGGAGGAAAAGGATGTGTTGGAGGAGAGAGGTGAAGGAGGAGGAAATTGAAGAGATGGGAATGAGATGTGATAAAATAGAGAATAGGGGTCATAATGAGGTAGGGGGTTAAGGAGAAGGAATAATTTAAAAACATAGAGGAAAGAAGTATAAGAGAGAGAGAAATAGAGAATGATGTGGAGAGAGTGTGAGAGAGAATAATATAGAGAGGGAGGAGGGGCGTGAGGGAGGGATTGATATAGAGTGAAGGAAAGATATAGTGAGGGATCCATAGAAGGTGTGTGTGTGTGAGACGGGGTCGGGGGGATTGACACAAGGAGAGAAAGGGGGTAGGTTCACAGAGAGAGAGAGAGAGAGAGAGAGAGAGAGAGATGGTGTCCAAGACAGAGGGTGGAGATTTTGGAAATGGAGAGAGGGGGAGATTTTGAAAGAGAGAAACAAGGAGAGGGAGGGATACAAGTTGAGAGTGAGACAGAGAGATGATAGTTAGATCAATAATTCCATGGAGGGCTAGTAATTAAAGGAGAAGGAGGGAGATATTGATAGAATGTGGAGAGAGAGGGAGAGACAAAGGGAGTTTGTGAGAGAAGGGGACACACACACACACAAATAAATTATGTGGGAGAGAGTGGGATGGATGAGCGATAAAGGGAGAGGGGGAGGGGTGAGAAATAGAGAGAGATAGTGATGGAGGAAAGGATAGTGAGAGAGGTATATAAAAGGTGGAGATAGATTATGAGATATGGGAAGTGAGCGAGGGACATAAAGAGAGAGAGAGAGAGAGAGAGAGAGAGAGAGAGGGATTGTGTGGGAGAGAGGAATGGAGGGGTGAGCGATAAAGAGGGATGGGGGGTGAATGATAGAGAGATTGACATGGAGGGAGGGATAGTGAGGGAGGTATATAGAAGGTGGAGAGAGACTATGAGAGATGGGGGTGAGGGAGTCACACACACACAAATATAGAGAGTGAGAGAAGGGGGAGGGAGACACACACACACAAAGAGAGAGAGAGAGAGAGGTGAGTGATAGAGAGAGGGGGGGGAGGGGTGAGTGATAGAGAGAGAGAGTGGTGGAGGGAGGGATAGTGAGGGATTTATAGTGAAGGTGTAGAGAGGTTATGAGTGAGGGGAATGAGGGAGGGACACACACACACACACATATATATAGAGAGAGAGAGATTGTGTGGGAGAGAGAGGGGAGGAGGTGTGAGAAACAACAAGAGAGAGGGGAGGGGGGAACAATAAAGACAAAGTGATGTAGGGAGGGATAATGAGGGAGGTATAAATAAGGTGGAGAGAGTTTTTGAGATATGGGAAGTGAGGTAGGGACACACACATATGGATAGAGATAGAGAGAGAGAGGGAGGTTGTTAGAGAGAGAAGGGAAAATACACACACACATACATATAGAGATAGAGAGAGATGGAAATACAAAGTGAGGGAGGGCCAGTGAGTAAGGAATATAGGGATAGTGAGTATGGCACATGTGTAGCCATAGATCCTAGAAATATTATTTAGGGATCGAGTATTGTATTTCCTCCCTTGACCATGTTAAGGCCTTAATACCCATATATAATGCTCAAAACCTCTTAAAGTCATGTGCATATATTCTTGGAGACCAAGAATACCTTGAGTAGGTCATATGTGGTGCTTGAAGGAATTGTTCATTAACATGGGCACCTCAAATATTCCATTATGGCCTAAGTAATGAACATATTCCCTCAAACATGTCTCAGAGGTCCCATACCTGCTGCTCAAAACCACCTAATTCTACTAACATCCATATTCATAGTCCAAATATACCTATGAGATGGCATGTGTGTTTTTTTAAGGCATCCTTCCTATCCATGGATGCATAGAATATTTAGTTATGGCCTAAGGCCAAAGTTTCCTCCCCTAACTATGTCCATGGCCTTGAGATACATACCTAGTGCTCAACAAATGATGATGGCATGCATATCCCGATTAAGATTCAAATGATTCACTTTCAACGTAATGTGTGGTGGTTGGAGGCATCAAATTTGGCCCTAAATGGTTAACAACATCCTTTAAGGCCTAAGGACTAAGTGTTCCCCCCAACCCATGTGAAGGGGCCTAATATCTGTACATATTGATAAAAATATTCTAATGGCACTAGTATCCCCATTTCAAGGTAAATGAAAACATGGAAGGATGTATTGAGGTTGTTCAACACATCATTCTTGGCTCTAAATGGATAGAAGAATCTTCTAGGGGCTAAGGCCTAGGTTTCCTCCCTTATTATGTCCAAGTTCCTAAGACACATACATAGTATTAGAAACCCCTAATGGTTCCCATATTCCCATTAAAAACAAAACTATGAACATGAGAGGTCATCTATGGTGATTCAAGGTGTCGTTCATTGACCTTGAGCCCTAAAAGCTGGTTTACAACCTAAAATTAAAGCTTTATCTACCAACCATGATTAACACCTTATCCTCCATATCTAATGCTAAAAATATCCTAATCATGGCCAATCCCAACTTAAAGGTTGAGGATACCCTCAAGAGATCGTGTGTGTTTGTTCGAGGTGTTGTTCTTGGCCCTATATGTCTATAGGATTCCTTTAGGACCTAAGGACTAGGTTTCCTCTGTCAACTATGTCTACCAATATGTTTCTAGTGCTAATAGAATTCTAATGTACTGCATATTCTCTTAGATGCAAAATATCACATGCGAAGGTCCTATGTGTAGGTTCAATGCCTTGTTCATGGACCTAAAGCCTTGAAAGCTACCTTTAGGACATAAGTCTTGAGTTTCCACCCTCAAGCATGGTTAAGGGACTATGACCCATACATATTTCTTAAAACCTCCTAATGGTGTCCATACTACAACACAAAGAAAAATTATGCTATTGGGAGGTTAGGCATGCTTGTTTGAGATGTTGTTTTTAATAATGCTAAAATATTACTATAATTCCTAATTCTTGATGATGCAAGCTATTGTTTTTATTGATTTCCCTAGCCATGCACTAAAACCATTTTTTATGGTTCTCCATAACACATGCACATTTTTCTTCTCCAAAATGCGTACGTGTTTTGTAACTATAAAACACGTGTGCATTTTTCTCAGCCTAACCTACATGTCATATGACATGTTAGGCTTGATCGTAACCAAACCAAGAATTACATAACATGAGGGCGTTGTGTTTTTTTGTATCATGAGCGTGTTTCCTAAAAGTAACTCTGCATCTAAAAGGTCCCTCAATTTCTTGCACACACCCTATCTTATTCTCCCACACTCTCTCTCTCTCTCTCTCTCTCTCTCTCTCTCTCTCTCTCTCTTTCCATTCTTTGTTTTATCGCTTCTCATTCCCTTCTCTTCAATTTCCCCCTCCTTCTGCCTCTCTCCTCCAACACACCCTATTCCTCCTCTAATACTCCATATCCACCTTTCCATTCACCAATCCTTTCTCTCATCAAACCATCACCCACTTCCTCCCCTCCACCTTATCCCCCTTCATCACTCAAGTCTTGGGTATTTACTCTAACCCTATACGTCTTCAACACCTCTTTTCCTCCTAATAGTTCTCTCAGTCCCCACTCCCCTTCACCCTTGTAACCCATCATGTTCCCATTCCATTCATATTTATCGACTTGAATTAACAACATCCTCCTAGGACCTTGACCCTTCCCCACCCCCTCTCAACTATTAACCATACTCACTCGAACTTACAACATCCTCCTAGTCCCTTAACCCTTCTCCATTCCCTCTTAACTATTAACAATTCCCACTTGAACTTCCAACATTCTCCTAGGCCCTTGACCCTTCCACACCCCCTCTCAACTATTAACAATACATTTGATATCTTGCATATAGTGCTAGATTTTTTTCTCTACATAACACGCACATGTTATAGAACTACATAACACAAGTGTGTTTGGTAGTTCTATAATGCACGCGCATTTTGTAGTTCTATAATGCGCACACGTTTTCCGATTCTATAAGGTAAGGAAACGTAATTTGAATTTAAACATGTCAATTCACTTACTCGCATGTCACCAATAGTCCTATGTGTATGGTTTGGAGTTTGCTTCAATAACACCAAACTTGTGCTATGGTATATGACAAACCATAGCTAATTGGTCATTTTTTCCAGTTTCTGAAGAATTCATTGTTTATGCACTCGTTACAGTATGCTACACACAATCATTTTTTATGAAATCTTAAACATAAATAACATTTTTTCTGCAGATTCTAAATATGTAATTTTTATTTAAACGTATTATATTTTCCTATTTTTTTCAATTTTTATTGTGTCCTAATTCAACTCAAAAAACATGTTGTTAGTGTTTTTTCCATAACGTTTTCAAATCTTAATCATTTAAAAAAAAATTCTATGGTGCATGAGAAGATGATGACCTCTACATTTTATAAAAAACCCATTTCATGATTATTTCATTAATACCTTAAAAGGTTGCACCCAGAAAATATGTACCATTTTCGAGGAATGATCACTTAGATAATTATAAAAAAAATAAATTTACTAATTTTATTTTTGAAAAATAGTGTTGCACTGGTGCTATATGTTATCCACATGCATGCAAAATTATGTATCATGAAACCATCATTTAGGCCCTCAAAGGTTGCACCCACAAAAACATATACCTTCTCATTTTTTTAAATAATTAAAAGTGATTGTTAGAAAAAATGAAACTTGACATAGTTATACAAATTTTCAATACATAGAACTTATATATTCAGAAACATGATTCAATTTCCTACATTTTATCTTTTTTACTCAAGGCAATATATTTTGTGTAAATATCTCAAAAAATACAATTAAGTTGTGGGACACTTGGTTTTTCAGTTTTCTATTGCATCTAACATGCCAATAGTGACTTTCATTAGCTTTCACTCACCCATAAGACAAGACAATGTACTACCCCTAAGCATAATGGTGTTATAGAACAAATTAAGAAGACATTGATGGAGAGTGATAGGAGTATGCTTTGTGGAGCTCGATTGGAAAAGAATGTATGGGTATAAGTAGTTTCTACTACATGCTACTTGATTAACAAGTCTCCTACATTAGATCTTATGGATGAGATCTTTATGGAGGTCTAGGTAGGTAAGAAGCTGTAAGTTTAGCATCAATGTGTGTTTCTTGTTGGGAAGCATATGCTCATGTGCCTAAGGAGAAGCAAGTGAATTTGAATAACAAGGCAATGTAATGTATATTCATTTACTTTGGTGCTAGTGTAAAGGGGTACAATCTTTGGGATCTTATGGTTGGGAATGTTTTATATATAGATGATTTTGTTTTCCAGAGAAGTTACATATTTTCCCATATTAGTGAAACTAGAAGAGGATCATAAGTAATTTGTTCAACTGCAACCTAAGACCAAGAAACATGAACTAAAAATGAACAAGAATTTGAAGATGCATGTGGTGAGGAGGGTTCAAATAGTTTGGAAGAAGAGGAAGAAACTCAACCTCAAAATTTAACGAGGTCCACTAAGTAAAGAAGGAAACTAGACATGTAATTATAGTCTATCAAATTTCATGTATATTTTTTTTATCCTTTAACAATAATGAGACTAGAACTGTAAAGGAGTTAATGGAGATGGAAGATAAGGAGCCATAGTATTGGCCATGCCATGAGAAGATGGTTACACTTAGAAAAAATCATACATGGGACTTGGATCCATTGCTTATGGATGGAAACTCCTTCGATGTAAATGATTTTTCTAAAACAAAGTTGGTTTAGATGGAAGTGTTGAAAAACACATGGAAAGGTTGGTTGCAAAAGGATATTCCTTGGTTGACGTGATATACTTTGGTGATATTTTTTGTGAATTGCTGAGCTACCATCCATGAGGTCTCTATTTTCTTTAGCAACAACCTTTGATTTAGACATAGAACAATTGGATGTGAAAACAACATTCCTACATGGTGGCATGAAGGAGAATATCTATACGAGAAATCCATAGCACTACCTTGAAGAAGGTAAATAATCATTAGTTTGCAAATTAAAATATTATTTATTTAGCCTCAAACAATTTCCCGAACGTGGTACCAAAAGTTTGATTTTTTTTTTGTGTTCAGATTTGGAATTTTTGTTAGAAAATAGGACTGCAGAGCAATAACAGATATACAGTTAAATCAATAAACAAGATGCAAAACACATTAAAACATTACAGAGAGACACATATATAACGTGGTTCACCCAAACGATGGGCTATGTCCACAAAGAAATTGTGAGTCCTTTTATTACAGTCCAGAAAGATGAAGGGATACACCCTGCAGCAAAACCGATGCACTTCCTCTTCACGCTCTCACAGACTCTCTTCCAATACAATATAATACCATACTCAGTCGTTTTAAAATGCTTTCTTTTTTAGGGGAAATATAATGGGAAAATTATAGGGTTAACCCAATACCATGGGTCTGCAATACTGTTGGCCAACACACATCTCAAAAAAAATTCTCGGGGGATTTGCCGCCGAACCTCGGCTTCTTGGGGGCGCTACCCCGAACCATAAGGTAGGGGGAATGAGTGTATAGTACACCTGGGTTACAAACATGACTAAATAATATCTCTGGATCTGGAAGATTAGGCTCCACAACCAACAATATCCCACTTGGAGACTGATCAAAACAACTCCACCACTACTGCAATTTCTGGACTATGCTATGGACCTTGGACTTGGAAAATTTCTTATTTTCACCTTCATGCTTGAAGGCCAATAGAAACTGAGCAGGAAATCAGTTTTTCTTTGGTTACTCCCTTTGTCAACATGTCTGCAGGATTCTGGCTAGTATGTATATTTTCCAGTTTTAACAGTTCTTCATCTAGAACAGATCTTATGAAGTGGTACTTGAGTTGTATATGTTTAGTCCTCGAATGAAAGGATAAGTTATTTTCAAGATGAATGGAACTCTAGCTATCATTGTACAACCTACTATTCTCCTGCTTCTTACCCAATTCTTCCATGAACCTCTGCAACCAAATCATCTCCTTACTAGCCTCTGTAGTAGCAACATACTCTTCTTTCATTGTTGAAAGTGCAACAACCTGTTGTAGCTTTGAAATCCAACTTACTGTTGTTCCACCCACAGTAAACACATACCCTATGGTGCTCCTCCTGCTGTCTTTATGACCAACCATATCTGCATCAACATATCCCTGTAGAACAGTGTCTGAACCTCCAAAACATAATGCATGAGAAGTGGTACCTCTCAAATACATGAGAATCCACTGTACTGCTTTCCAATGCTCTTTACCTGGATTATTCATATACCTGCTCACAACTTCCACTGCATGTGCAATATCTGGTCTTGTGCACACCATGGCATACATCAAGCTCCCAACCGCTGATGAATAGGGAATCTTGGACATGTAATCTATCTCTTCCTGTGTCTCTGGACACATATCCTTGCTTAGTTTGAAATGGCTCGCCAAAGGTGTATTGACCGGTTTTTCTTTCTGCATTATAAACCTCTGCAACACCTTTTCTATGTACTCACCTTGAGACAATGTCAATTTGCGATTTTTCCTGTCTCTTGTTATTCTCATACCAAGGATTTTCTTTGCAGCACCCAAATCCTTCATCACAAATGATTTAGCTAGTTTTATTTTGAGCACATGTATATCCTACATGTTAGACCCTGCAACAAGCATGTCATCCACATACAATAACAAGATAATATATCTTCCGGTACCTAGCCTCTTGAAATAAACATAGTGGTCAGAATGACATTTATCATAACCTTGTTCTGTCATAAACTTATCAACTTTTAAATACCACTGCCTTGGAGCTTGCTTCAGGCCATACAAGCTCTTCTTCAACTTGCAAACCAATTTCTCCTTCCCTTTGACCTCATACCCTTGTGGCTGCTGCATATAAATCTCTTCCTCCAAATCCCCATGGAGAAAGGCTGTTTTTAGATCTAACTGTTCAAGATGCAAATCTTCTACCACCACTAGACTTAAAATAGTTCTAATTGAATTCAGTTTAACAATAGGAAAAAATATTTCATCAAAGTCTATACCTTTCTTTTGTGCAAACCCCTTTACAACAAGTCTATCCTTGTACCGCTTATTTCCTCCATCTTCTTCCTTCAACTTGTAAACCCATTTATTCTGCAATGCCCTTTTTTCTGCAGGCAACTTAACCAGATCCCAAGTCTGGTTTCTTACCAATGAGGCCATCTCCTCATCCATGCCTTTCTCCCACTTCTTTCTAGTTTCTACCTGCATTGCTTCTTCAAAACATTTTGGTTCACCAAAATCAGTCATCAATAAATAATACAGTGAAGGAGAGAATCGTTCACGGGGTCTACTTAACCTGGTATACTTTTTTACAGTTGCAGGAGTTTCAGGTACCTACTACTACTCTTGATTTTCTGGTGCTTTTGGAACTTCATTTTCTTTGATTTCATCAAGCACTGTGTACTCTGTGTTTTCCTTTTCTTCTTTCTTTCCCTACAACTGATCTTTGTACATGACCTTTTCATTGAATACTACATCTCTACTCCTAATGATTTTGCGATTTTTAAGATCCCATAAGCGATAACCAAAATCATCAACCCCGTATCCAATAAAGGTACATTTCTTGGATTTAGCCTTAATCTTCGTTTTATCATCTTTATCAATATGGACAAATGCTTCACAACCAAAAGTTCTCAGAAATGAGTATTTTACCTGTTTACCTGTCCATGCCTCCTCTGGAATGCCACCATCCAAAGCGCTTGAAGGCCCTCTGTTTATTAAATAAACAATAGTGTTTACAGCATCAGCCCAAAACTGTAAGGGCAAACCTGCATGCAATCTCATACACCTTGCACGATCCATAATCGTTTTGTTCATCCTTTCTGACACACCATTTTCTTGTGGTGTTCCAGGGACTGTCTTCTCTCTGCGAATCCCATTGTGTGAATAGTAACTGTCAAACTCCTTACTGCAGTACTCGCCTCCATTATCATATGTGAGACATTTCAACCTTTTTCCTGTCTCATTGTTAGCCAAATCTCTCCACTTCTTAAAAGTATCAAACACATCAGATTTTTGTCTAATGCAATAAACCCAAGTTTTTCTAGTTGCATAATCAATAAAAGTAACATAATAATGAGAGCCACCAATAGATTGTACCTGAGTTGGTCCCCATACATTGTATGGACAAGCTCTAACTTTTCACTCTTCTTTTGTTTCCCAACCATGAGAAATCTAACTCTCTTCTGTTTTCCATAAACACAGTTCTCACAGAATTCCAAACTTACCTGCTTCAGATCAGGAAGTAGTTTCCTTGAGTGGAGAATCTGCATCCCCTTCTCACTCATGTGGCCAAGCCTATGATGCCACAATGCCGCACCTATTTTTTGTGGAAGCTACAAAGATAGAATAACTAGTATTATGAGGACATAAATACAATGTACCTATCCTATCTCCTTTTGCAATTACCATTGATCCTTTAGTGATCTTCCACCACATTTCTCCAAACGTAGACAAACAACCGCTATCTCCCAACTGCCCTGTTGAGATCAGATTTCTTTTCATAGTAGGAATGTGCCTTACATCTTTTAGCAGCCATTCACTTCCATTATTTAACTTAATCCGTACCTTACCCTTTCCAACAATTTTACATGGTTCATCATCCCCCAATAGCACATGCCCAAAATCACCTTGAACATAATCATGAAAGAATTTCCTATGGGGTGTAGCATGACATGAAGCCCCTGAATCTACTACCTAGTAAGCCACGATTTTGTGGGCTCCTTCCTCTCTCGTTTTGTCTCCCTCTGCTCTCCATGGTCAATGCATTACGTGATGCCTCACCTGTGCTTTTTCTTCGCATTTCCTCACTAAGAATAACACCAACAACATCATCAAACTTAAGAGTGTTTGAACTAGGGACATAGTTACTTACAACCATGACCAAGCTATTCCAGCTTTTTGGCAATGAGCACAAGATTAGAAGAGCTCTAACCTCATCATCAAAGTTCACTGTTACAGAACTTAATTGATTGGTAAGTGTATTAAACTCATTTGGCTATTCCAGCTTTTTGGCAATGAGCACAAGATTAGAAGAGCCCTAACCTCATCATCAAAGTTCACTGTTACAGAACTTAATTGATTGGTAAGTGTATTAAACTCATTTAAATGGTGAGCAACAGATCCACCTTCCGACATCTTCATATTAAATAAACGCTTCATTAAAAATACCCTGTTAGAAGCCTAGGGTTTTTCATATAGCTTACTCAATGAGCTCATCACACCCTCTGTTGTTTTTTCTTTTGAAATATTGAAGGCCACCGACGAATCTAGGCACAGCCGTATTGTTCCTAGTGCCTTTCTGTCAAGAACCTCCCATTCTTCATCCTTCATAGCCGCCGACTATTTTTTTTTTCCATCCAATGGTAGGTAACTAATCCTTCTGGTACAAATAGTCCTCCATTCACATCTTCCATAACTGATAGTTTTGGCAGTTAAATTTCTCGACCCTAAACTTTCCTTCTTCCGCCATTGCTCCCACTCGAACCAGGAACCCTTCTTTCCTACGATTTTACCAACCAAATAGACCATTTGGCTCTGATACCAATTGTTAGAAAACAAGACTGTAGAGCAATAACAGATATACAGTTAAATCAATAAACAAGACGCAAAACACATTAAAACATTATAGAGAGACACAAATATAACGTGGTTCACTCAAACGATGGGCTACGTCCACAAAGAAATTGCCAGTCCTTTTATTACAGTCCGGAAAGGTAAAGGGATACACCCTGCAGCAAAACCACTGTACTTCCTCTTCACACTCTCACACTCTCTCTTCTGATACAATACAATACCATACACAGTCATTTTACAATGCTTTCTTTTATAGGGGAAATACAATGGGAAAATTCTAGGGTTATCCTAATACCATGGGTCCGCAATACTGTTGGCTAGCACACGTCCCAAAAAAAATTCTTGGGGGCGCTTCCCCCAAACCCCAAGGCAGGGGGAACGAGTGTACAGTACTCCAGGGTTACAATCACAACTGAATAATATCTCTCGATCTGGAAGATTAGGCTCCACAACCAACAATTTTGAGATCCAAATCAAATCACTCGTTGTATTGAAATCATGATGATGGTCATTTCCTTATTATTCCTTTTTATATACATGATATGTTATTTTTTTGTAATGGTAAGGATCCGAGTCATCATTTGAAATCTCAACTTACAACAAAATTTCACATGAAGGAATTCAAGCTTGTAAAGTATATCTTAAGAATAGGGATAACGAGAAATAGAGCTAACTTAAAGATTTGGTTGAGAGAGAGCAAGCATGTGAACTCGAGGGCGTAGCGGTTTTGCATGGTACCAATTTCTATGGGAATTAAGTTTCCAATTAATTAGTGTCCTACAACACCTATAGAGATGGAGGATATGACATTTGTTTCTTATTCTAGTGTGTTTTGTAGTTCAATGTATGTTATGGTTTGTAATAAACTAAACCTTACCCAAGCAATGAGAGTCTAGGGTTTTAGGTATTTATGTGGTACTTTAGATTATTTTATTTGTTATCCTAGGGATGTTTCAAGGGACTAACACTCACTAGATATATAACCTTATGTGGATATTGATTGAGCAAGGAATGCATATACAAGGAAATATGTGAGCATATATGTGTTACTATTATTTGATGTAGTGAGTTGATGATCAAAGAACAAGCTCTTGTCACTTTGTCCCACTACAAAGAGTCTATGGGAAACAAAACTTGTGAGCATGGGTAAATTCAAGTGGTGTTGTGAATGTATGGGACTTATGAACCCTAGAGGTTAGCACATAATTTCATGCAGTTTTCGTTATACTCTTACAACGTATTTGACAAGTGATCAAATGTTCATGCATTTTCCGTTATACTCTTACAAGGTATGTGACAAGTGATCAAATGTTCATGTTGAGACATGTTACACTATTGTAGAATAGCAATTATCTCAATATATGTTGAGCATAGTTTTATTGATAACAAAAAAACTGTTCTTTCATGTAATGTAATTGATTATTATTTGATGAATAATACATCGAACTAATGTTGTTTAATGATTATATGTTGTTTATTGGTGCGACTAGGTTAGTTTAATTAAATCTGCACATTCTTCTCTAGCAAGAATTTTCGACGCCTCTCCTTTCATGAAAAGAAAATGGTTAGTTGATACAGTACAATGAACGTTGTTCAAGTTTTCTCATGTAGTGCGTGTAGTGTGTGAGGGGGATATACTTCTTTTCCCGGTGCACTCTGATGATGTAGGACCCTCCTGTCTTTCTCGCAATCCTACACCGAGCAACCGAGGGAATTTGCTTCAGTTCTCGAGTGTTAACTCAAAATTTTAGTTCTTCGCATAAAGCAACAAACGTTTGACAGGGATCACGAATTCATGGTCACATAAATCATTCACGAGGGAGTTCATTGTGTCGGTAAAGATTCTACCCTATCGCGAGCCACTTATTTTGAACCATGTGACAGGTTCTGTGATCCTGAGTTCTGTGATCCAGGTGATTGCATAACCGGTTTGTGTAATAATGGAAGCATTCCATTATTCCAAGCAGAAATAACTAAAGGGTAATGATGTGAAGTTTTTTTTTTAAGAGAAAAGGGTCAAGATGGGTTTCCTCCGCCCACTCTTTCTATCAGGAGATTATATCTGAATCTATTGGTTAGGAGACTATATTTAAATCTAACCACTATATCTAAATTCATGGTTAAGAGACTATATCTAAATCCAACCATGTTAAGGGTTCGTGTAACCCAAACAGGATGCATTTTCATATTTTAATGGTCAAATAAAAATCAAAGGATTCCATAGACTCCATCCGTTAAGCTGATGACAAATCATAGAGAAGGAAGGAGAGGTGTTGGATTGAGAAATTACGGTGTTGTCTTGGTAAAGCCTATGTAAAGACAATGAATCTCATGGTCCTTGGCCGTGTATTTATAGATTAAGAACCCACGTCTGACACTGTCCGGCACTGTCCGGGTATAAGAAAATTGATGCACATAAATGTTATGAACTTTGGTTGATAAAAGTTACGTTGGCATGTTGTTGGTAACGAATGTAATGCAGTGCACTTTGATTTCTATCCCTGTATGTTACATCGATGGTGTTCAAGGGTATTTTCAGCTTCCATGGCAAGCATAACAGTTGGAGAATAAGCCCTATAATAGGACTGTGAAATGAAATTACTTCACAGAATTAAATATCTATCAATTGAATGGAGCAGTCCAAAAAGACTGGTATTGATTGTGAGTATTAATTTATACCAGATATGGTCAAAGGTATGCCTAAAAGTATTGATTTTAAGGTAATGTTTTCAACAACGAAGTAGAGTGTCATATAATTTATTTCTTCAAAGTAGAATATCATATTATTTATTTCTTCAAAGTAGGTATTTCTTTTAAGGAAATGTTTTTTTCTTTTAAGGCTTCCATTCAGTGACTTTCAAACCGGTTGAAGAATATTTTAGGAAAATGTTTTTACTAATTTTGTGACAGTTTCTTATAAGTTGAAATAGTTATACAATGAAAATTCTATATGAAGCATCTTAAAAGCAAATAAAGCTAGTAATTATAATATAAATATATATAATGATTATAATAAAATATAATGATAAATTTTATATGCATGTGCATTGATTTTTAAATTAAAGCTATATGAAACTTGATCATTAGAAGATATTGAAAAGCTTTCTACTTATGTTACTGATTATGTTAGTGGTACAATTGATTATGACTTCATGTTTAATGATATAATTATTACAAGATTAAATTTATCAAGAACTATTTATTTAACTAGTTTTTTTTTAAATATAAATTAAATGTGAATAAAGTTAATAAAAAAAATTAATGTATTTAAATATACTTATTAAAAGTAAATTAATCAATTACTAAAAATTTTAATATAGTTATTACATGTTTTTCAATAGTTATACCATACACAAAGATAAAGTACATTATAATGAAATTATATTCCTACAATATGTAAGCACCTAACAGTAAAGGCTTATTTAAGATTGATAATAAAAATGCAATGAAAGTACCTAACCTAACAGTAAGGGCTTATTTAAGATTATAATAAAATGCAATGAAAGTACCTAACCTAACAGTAAGGGCTTATCTAAGATTATAATAAAATGCAATGAAAGTACCTAACCTACAGTGTCATAGTTACTAAAACACCATTCCATAAGGTGATTGGTCCAGAAAAAACAATAACACCATTCTATAAGGTGATTGGTGGAGCAAAAACAATAACACCATTCTAAGGTGATTGGTGGAAGAAAAACAATAACACCATTCCATGAGGTGATTAGCCCAGAAAAACAATATTATATATTGTTTAACAAATAAATATTATGTATTATAGAAACCAGATATATTCATTTTATGAAATTCAAAAAAGAATTTTAAGATAAAATTATATTAACACAAATTTTATTAAAAAAAATAATTAAAATATTCAACTTAAACAATTAAACTAAAATTTCAAGAAAATTATTAATGTAATTAAATATTCAACTTAAACAATTAAACTCAAATTTCAAGAAAATTATTAATGTAATTAATGCTGGCTCTAATATTGTTCTAGTTACCAACTGCTATAGTTCAATTTCTGAGGCCTGCATATTGCTTTCAAAGTCTTCGGCATCATTGAACAGGGTGGGTATTAAGGTCAAGGGACCTTATGTCTTTTAGGTGGAACGAAAAGGAAGCCTCGAAAGAGGCAGCATATGCTACCATGGCAGTAGCTTCTGAAGATTTAACTGTATCGGGGATACGATGCTATACAGGATTTATAACTCATGTTGGTGTTCGAGAGTATGTGAGATAGACACACCCCAAGAGTATACATGGAATATATTGATGCTGCTTTCGTTTTCAATGAGTTTTATCAGTCCAAGATTTCACTAATCTTATAATTCTATATAGAGCCTCGGTTTTTGTTTGCAATGCGTTTTATAAGTCTAAGACTGTAGACACTTGGTTTGTGTTTTCAATGGTTTTCAAAAGCCCTAGAATTTCCTTACTTATCTTGTAGGTATATGTAAAACTTTGTGATGATTAGGTTTCGCCTTAGAACATTGAGGCATATAGGATATATATCATATAAATTTAATCAATAATATAAGAACAAAAGCGTAACATTGAACCATGTTAAACTATTCCACATGAACCAGAACAGATTCCAAATGAACAAGAACAGAACAATCACAAATAAAAACAAGCACACATATTCCACTAGCTTGCTTTGGCAAGTTTACCCATTTACAGTTATGAGTTCTCCCTATGGAGACATCACCATATTTATAATGTATCTTTCATTTCATATGTCCAGCCCCTAAATAATGATGAGGGAGAACTTCAGAAAAGAAAAGAAAAAAACAAAAACAATAACTTTATGCCAACTTTATAAAAATAAACAAGGATATGTTTCTCGTTCGGCGTAAATGGACTATATACATGCCAATCCAGAGATTTCCGATTGTTTCTTGGATCACTTGGCTGTGCTTGCTTTAGTGTCAGCACTATAAGGTTTGCTCAGGCATCAAACTCTTCTACTACATTCTTACAAGTTCATGAGAAGCCCAATATTTGCCCACTTTAGCCCTTTGTGTTTGAGCTTCAGTCATGGATGCTATGGACTTCTCTCTCTGTATATACACATGAACAGAAACAAATGTCTTTTTCTCCGACCTCCAATGGCCATAAACAAATACACTTTTGTCGAATAGACTTGTAACGAAAAACTCATGCGAAAATCGGCAATGACAACTATCTGAACTCATGTCTTACCATGTGACTAGGCCAGAGTGCTTGGAATAAGGTCAACTTATTTTTCTTCTTACAATGCGAATGCTTTCCTTCGAATGATCTGATAAACTATTCAAAACATCATTCAGAGTTAGCCTCAACGTTATTATTGCCCGGGAATAAATCATTAGAAGAGAGCGTAAGCCCTAGAGCTATTTGAATTCCGGCCCTATTGCCTCGCTGCCTTTTGTTAACAACACCGAATTGATCGGGTTTTACATAAGGCTTGTTTTCACGGTTTGCAGAAGGATCACTGCTGAGTCCAATAGAGAGCTGCAACCTTAGAGGACTTTCAGACGTGTCATCTAGAAACCTGTGCTCTTTAGGAGGCGAGGTACAAAGATTCGACCCCGGGTCACATCCAAGGCTTCTGATATGATCTCCCGTTACAGTGCCAGCTGCTGCATTGTTAGCCTGTCGTATTGCTGTTTCGAAAATGTCAGATTGGTGCTTGGCAGGAAGAAACTGAAGCTCTCGCAGTTCCATATTGAGCCAATTTGCTGCTTGCTCATGAAGCTTACCAGAATCGAATTGTAGACCTACCGATGAAAGCCCAGACCTGGTGGCGCTGAGAGTATCGTTGGAACTTCTGGTTCCGGCTGTTAGAGATGGCAGGCTCGGCTGATCGATACAGTATCCAAAAGCTGTTCTCTCTTTCGCCGTAATGCATGTGTCTTGGTGTTCAATGAAGCTCTCGACTCTGTAACATCGTAGACAAAAGACCCAAATCAGTTCCATGGCCGATGGGTCGGCAAAATATGTTCAATTCAGAAACACCATTTACACTTTTCGTTAACGAATAAACACAGGCAACCAAGCAAATTCAACATATTCAAATGATGTCGGGTAAATAAGTGAATAAAACTTGATCTGATCTGACCCGTTGGATGGTAATTGAACTAATTTGAAAGGGATAATAATGGAGAATTTGGCATATAAGCTGATATCAGATGTACCTTGAGAAAACTCTTCCACAGTCGCAAGAATGGCCTCTGGTTCCGCAGGTCTTGAGATGGGCTTTGTAGTCGGATTGCACAGCATATCCCTTTGAGCACTTGTCACACTTCCATTGCTTCTCAATGCTGTGTTTCCTGCGGAAGTGTTTCTTGATACCGACAAGGTCTCCCAGAGCGTGGCATGGATCGTTATGAAGGCACGTTGGGTCTGGGCAGACATACACTCGCTTGCGGACTTCTGGAGTAGGTCTCTTCAACAGTTTCCATGGAACCTTGTGCCGGCGCCTGTGCATCTGCAGGTTTTGATCCCTCTGGAAGCCCTGGTTACAAATCTCACAGACATATCTATCGGATTCCATTAACGTCTTGGGCGACAATGCCACGACTTCTGCATCGGGATCTGCACATACATAACAATAATATTTAGCCCACTAAATTTTCAAGCATACATTCATGGCTATTGCTTGTACCAAAGGCGAGAATTGCTACCATACCAGGGGTTCCTGCTGGACGACGTTTGCGCTTGTTGCTGTTGGAGTTGGTGGACGAAACAGGAAAGGGGAAAGACGTTCCATCGGAGGAAGAATTCACCCCCGGAACTGTTGAAATGTGCAGATAGGTTCCATGGATTGAGCCGGAAGTGCCTGAAGCAGCGGTGCCTGGCGAGGGCAAAGAGGTCATGTTGGATCTTGATGAAGAAGAAAAAGAAGCAGCGACCTTGTAGAATATGGGACTGAATAGCAAACACAGATTATCAAATGCTCCTGCCTTTGATACCCAATGGAAGACTGTCAACCACTCTGATGCGCAATAGAATACACTGAAGTACAGAGATACCTGCTAACCCTATATACATATGAGCAGTACCAAGATTGATTGCATAATGGCCGTGATGAGGGTGAACTCCAGCCTGAAACAGCACCACGCCGGCCAACTGTATAAGCACTTGTTACCAGAAGTGGCCCTGATGACAGTCTGCAGGCTTTGTGACTGATCTCATAATTAGGACTGCAAGGAGGCCGGTGCTCTCACATGTAATAAACATCTTCCAAACAACCGTTTAGATTATTTTTTTCCCTTCAAGAAGATCAAAATCAAGAAAGACGCAATGTCTAAGTACAAATGATTTCTGTATATTTATATATTGTGGGTGTGGATATTGGACAATTTTATCGTTCACCGTGATGGCCAGGGGTTTGGAGTATGGACCCTCATGTTCCTTGTCCCGTTTGTGTGCGATACAACGCTTGGGTCAGCGGGCTGGTGAAAATTTTGTCGTAACGGAGGGATCACTATACAGACAAAACCCGTATCAGTAGCAAGAAATCTGCGTAATCGAGGCAACTGATGCGCCCTACACGAGGGCCAAATCCATCCCCGCACGAATTCAACCTTCAGCGAAAGCTGCGAAACCCGTTCCGGCTGCACGTGCACAGCTCAAATTCAAAATTAAAAAGAAACGAGGTCCCCAAGGAGGCCGGCGGACCCCCTTTTCCACGCTTCCTCCTCGCCAACGATTTACAAAAACCCTGAAAAGATTGACCGAGAAAGCCCAGTCGTACTGCATGAAGCCCAAAGCATTTGGTGGCTGTTTCTTTTATAATTTTGTTTTATGGATCTCCCAGATATCCTTCACGGTGTTGCAAGTGGTGTTCTGCTTTAACATCATGAGAGTATCTTAAATCTTTTGTGGTTATAACCTGCCGGCGTTTAAAAAAGGACCTTTAAATTGTTTTGTTTTTCTTTCATATGGTTATTTTTGGTTTTGTTTTTATTAGAATCTAATTCTACAGATTAATTTAATTCTACTTTTTGGTTAAGCAATTTTTTAATTTTAATTTTAATTCTAATTTTTGGTTAAATAATTTTTGTAAGGTTTAAATTGTGTTTTTGAATTTATAAATGAATTCTCATTAATTAAATATAGCTATTTATATTTTAGAATATGAGATATAGTAACAAGTATGCTGTTAGAAGAAGATGAATCAAGGATATTGTGTAAATTGATTTATGGGTGTCCTTCAAAATTCAAAATAAACAATTATAAACAAAAATATAAAAAATGACTGATAATTGATGTATGGATAGCTATAGTTGATGCATGCATGGATACTCATAGCTATGTAGACAATGATAGACAACCATTTAAGTAGACCATCTATGGCAGCTGAAAGGAGATCGGCACAACCAACCATTTAGTTTTGTGAAGATAGTTCGGTGTGAAGATAGTATATCCAAGATTGTTAGGTTGTTAGAGTTAATATAAGCATAAAACAAATAGTATTTAATAAACAAAAACAAATTGTTATTGGTTTCTTTAACCACC
Source organism: Pseudotsuga menziesii (assembly GCA_001517045.1). Taxonomy (NCBI): domain Eukaryota; kingdom Viridiplantae; phylum Streptophyta; class Pinopsida; order Pinales; family Pinaceae; genus Pseudotsuga; species Pseudotsuga menziesii. Next base: position 708,705 of record LPNX010045966.1, read on the forward strand.
CTTTAAGTGAAGCTTATTTAAATATTAATCAAGATGCATTTAAGTATAACAAGATACAACAACCATGAAATGAATCCCTATTATACATTGGTTATACTTGGGTTAATCTTGTTGATTAGCTCAAGCAAGTCCAAAATCTCACATAATATATAAATGCCTATTGACAGAACTAGAAGAATGCGGGTGTTGATGCATAGATAATGCTGAGTGACATAGAAACATTTAACTAGAAAAAGGCAACTGATAACAAGTAGCCAAGGCATAGACAAGACAAAACTATTTAACAATAATTAAAGTAAATGAAAAATATATCTTAATCTTAACATGTTTAAATTACTGTTTGTTTATTTATAACTAGCACGTCCACATAGTTTTTATTCTTTGTATTCTTCTAGTTAAACGGGCTCAAGTATGAGTTATCCATGCCTAGCTACATGTTGTCACCGACCTGTTATCCATTTATCAAATATGGGTTATTGTTTATGTTATTTTTCTTTTTATCTCACCTTCTTATAATTATCTCCTATGAAGTGTTGTTTCTTCATTCATCAACTATGAGTTGTCATTGCTATTAGTTATCCATTCATGAACTAGCTACCAATTATTTTTTATATTCATTTTTGCAGGGTGGACTACGACCTATGATTTTTCATCTAGGGATGAGGATAAGACAAGTGTACTATAGAGATTGATTCTATGACAGCCGTTCTGTATAACTAACAGTTCTTAACTATAAAAATAAAAAGAATATAAAAATAGTTCCCATATTTGATAAATGGATGGTAGGAAGAATGTCGGTGATAACATGTAGCTATAACTCACACTTAAATGTGTTTAACTAGAAGAATATGAAGAATAAAAAAAAATTTCAAGACTCTCTTCCATTCCATAACTATCTCTCAACCATTTGATCCCTAGTTTTATAAAGCATAGGTTGTAGTCCACCCCAAATCTGAAATAAAAACTTCTATCCACATAAAAGTTTACTTTATTAACTAAAACTTTTTAAAATAATTATGAATAAATTTTTTTCATTAAAATTCTTATATTTCACAAAAGTTAAAACAAAAAATAAAGTGAAATGCTTGGAATTGCAGTTTTAAGTTTTAAGTTGTTTAAATTTTACATCTAAAGGTGCTGAATTCATTTCTACATTCACTATTGCAATTTGAAAAATAAATAGATAAAAATAGATTAAAAAGAAAATCAAGAATCATGGAAATGTTTCTTTAACATTTCTTACTCCTGGTTTTATTTGAAAACAAATGCCAAACTCCACAAATACCCATGACAGGACGCTTGACGCTGTCCAATCTGATTCTTTTTACAATGAAACACTGTTCCCAAATAAATTGAACTTGTTTCGAAAACAATTATGATCCAATATCTAAAATCATGATAACACGAGTATCTCTCCTCGTTTCTATTTTTAATAATCCGTGATGATACCAAGTTTTGATCACCACGTTATGGTAGAAACATACGCGAGTTACGTGAGAAGTCTGTGGAAAACTGTAAATTTTTTATAATTTGTACTGACGTGCTACACTCGCAGAGGGGAAACTAAATTAAAAATCAATTATGGAAAATATTGTAACCGAATTATGGGTTTTATACTTCTTTATATCAAATTTCCAGCCATGGTGAATGAAGAACAAGGACCACAAAATTTAGTACACCGTATAAAATTCTGAAGCAGACACAACTTTTAGTTTCTTATTGCCTTGATGATGATTGTTCATGGAAACGCATCGGCTGAGAATTTTATACACTCTGCAGTAAGCGAGAATTTCATATACAATAAATTTTAAAACTTCAACTTTTAAATTCAAACTAGGGTTGGACCACGCAGATATTTGGCGATTATGACGACTGGGTGGTGGCGGCCTTTGATGCCGCATTCGCAAATAATTATAATTTAATAAGACGAGGCGGTGGAACATCGAAATCGTGCGGTGACTTGTCGGGACCCGAACCGTTGCCCATTGATCCGAACATCTCATTCTTCGGAGTTCCATCTCCACTTGTTTGTCTCAATGCCATGTTAAGCCGAAATCTATTAATTTATTCACAATAGATATCCTCTTGCAGGGCATGTGAGGTATAAATGAAATTTCTGAATGGATTGGCGTGCACGTTTGTCATCCGAGAGGGCTACACTCTGGGCCCTCCAAAAGCTCCTTAGGAAAGAAACTGATCAACAGTACCGCATATACTCAGTCTCAGTCTGCACAAATCGGTTTTTGAAAACGGAAAAAAACAGAGAGATCCCAGACAGTGGGGTATGCGCCCGTATTCAGCTTTGACGGACCAACCCCATGGTACTGCGGCAATTGTAAGCAACTTCTTCATGTTATTTTTAATATTAGTTCCAATTTCAAGTCCATAGAATTTCAAAATAAATTGGTACCAATGGTACTATATGTGTATATCAATCAGTTTTAAAAGTGTGGTTGTGTATATCAATCACTTTTAAAAGTGTTTTGATAGTTATCATGAAGAATAGTTCAAAAAAAACATTCACAGAAGATTTTTGGTTATTTATTTGGTAATTTTCAACGCAATTTTTGGGGAAATAAAGATATTGATTGTTCAGTTTTCAACAATATTATTATTAGAGTTACAGTTTTGATTGTTCAAATTACAATCTTGACTTCAAAAGTCTTAATATGATATATAAATATGCAATTTTAACAACTTAAAACTACAATTTCAACTTTATTTTAACAAAAAGAATGTTACATACAAATTTTGAATTGTTTAATCTTTTATATCTTAAGTTAAGATACCTGCCTCAATAGCAACCCACATCTATTTATCTGCTCTATCTTAATTATGCCCATAGGCATTTATATATTATGTCAAATTTTGGAAGATTCATTTCATGGTCTTGTCTCTTTAAGTCTATTGGCTTTTTAACACTTTTGAAGTGTAGTTGTGATAGTTATTATGAAGAACAATTTTAAAAAACATCAAGTTAACCGAGAAGATTTTAGGCTATTTAGTAATTTCCAATGCAATTTTTGCTGATTATGTTGATAAGCTTATATATGTTAGAATTTTGGGGTGGACTACCATCTATGCTTTTTCATCTCCTTACGAGAATGAGACAAGTGTATTGTCCAGATTGATTTTATAGTAGTTGTCCAAGATTAAACAAGAATGAGACAAGTGTATTGTCCAGATTGATTATATGATTGTCATCCAAAATTAATAATTAATAATTTCAAAAAAATAAAAAATAATTTAATTAACATGTGATAAGTAGAGTTAGTGATAGTTGTAAAAATTAAAATTAATCTTCAACTATTGGATTATTAGATACAACTACTAGCTTAACTCCATCGATTATTAGATACAACTATTAGCTTAACATAAATGTGTCTAGAACTATTACCTTAACTTCAACTCTAATCAAAGTTATATTGGATAACTATTAACTTGACTATTATATGCAACTATTATGTTAACTCCATTGATTTTACAACTATTAGCTTAACTACAACTCTAATTACTTACGGCTTAGTCCAAGTGCATTTGGAATCTATGGGTCTAGCTAATGTGGAGTCATGTAAGAGTCCAACTCCAAATAAAATAGTTCCAACTCTTAATAAATTCCTTTGAATTCGTGTGATAAATGCACTTAGTGGCATGGTATTGTGCAACTCATGTGACACTCGAACTCCTCCTACCAATTGGGACTCCACTTAATGTGCATAAGACTTAGTCCAACTCCATTTGGAAGCTAGAAGTAACTAGAACTCATATCTTTTTTATAACCTACAATAGATTTATATTAGCTCAACTATTAGCTTGACTCCAATGATTGTACAAGTATTAGCTTAACTTCAACTCTAATTACTTACGGCTTAGTCCAACTGCATTAGTCCAACTGCATTTGGCATCTGGGAGTCTAGCTAATGTGCAGTCATGTAAGAGTCCAACTCCTAATAAAATAGTTTGAACTCCTAATAAATTCCTCTGAACTCATGTGATAACTACACTTAATAGCATGGTATTGTGCAATTCATGTGACACTCGAACTCCACCTACCAACTGGGAGTTTAGTTAATGTGCATAAGGCTTAGTCATGATAACTCAAAGTTCTTTTATTAACCACAATATATTTGTATTAACTTTTAAATTAACTATTAATCATTCGAGCTCCTTATAAACAATTATAAACTAGCACCTCGAAGTCGAGTTAATTAGTCAAACTGCATTTTACAGTTAGGAGTTGAAGTAAAGTGCAGTTCGTGTGATAGTATAATTTATAATAAAATCCTCTGAACTCCTAATAAATTCCTCTTAACTCATGTGATAATTGCACTTAGTGGCATGGTAATGTGCAACTGATGTGACACTCGAACTCTACCTACCAACTGGGAGTCCAGTTAATGTGCATAAGGCTTAGTCCAACTCCATTTAAAAGCTAGAAGTCAAGATAACTCGAAGCTTTTTTATTAACTACAATAAATTTATATTAACTTTTAAATTAACTATTAAATACAACTATTAGCTTAACTCCAACATGATGATACAACTATGAGCTTAACAACCACAACTTAAGTGGTTTTTATGTTAGATTAACTATTAGATACAAGTAATTGACACATTCTTTCGGAAAAAAATTTATAACTATTAGGTTAAGTCCAATGATGATACAACTTTAACTTAACTTCAACTCCAATCACAAATTTTAATTTAAATGCAATAGTTGATATATTAACTTTTAAATTAACTATTAGATACAATTATTAGTTTAAATCCAATGAGTTTACAACTATTAGCTTAAATTTAACTCTATTCGCAATTATAATCGATAACTATTAGGTTAACTCCAATCATGATACAACTACTAAATTAACTTCACTCTTGATATATTCCTCTCACCCTATTCCAAACATATTAATCTTATTAATATGGTTGTTTCTAGTTTAAATTGCAACAATACTATTATAACAATAACAGTTTTAATTGTTCAAGTTACAATATTGATTACAAAATGATTCAAAGCTCATAATATTATATATGAATATGCAATTCCAACAACCTAAAATTACAATTTCAAACTTATTTTGAGAAACAAATAGTACATACAAATTTTGAATTGTTTAATCTTTTACATATTAGGTTAAGAGTCTCCTTATTTTTACCTAGATAGACATTTTTATTTGAGATTTGGGGTCGACTAGTTCAAAATTCAAAATAAACAATTCTAAAAAAAAGAATATAAAAAATAACTGGTAGTTAATTGATGAATGGATAACCGGTAGCAATGCAGTGAAAACTCATAGTTATGAATGGATAACCAACAATTCAGGGCAGATAACTAGAAGAATGTTTCCATTCCATAACTATCTCTCAACCATTTGATCTCTATCTATTTATCCCCTCTATCTTCCGCTCTATCTTAATTATGCGGATAGACATTTAGATATTATCTCAAATTTTGGATTTGTTTGATCGGATCAACAAGATTAACCATAGTGTAACAAGATTTGTTCCACGGTCATAGTATGGATTTGGGGGTGGACTACAACCTATTTTTTTTAATTTATTGATAAGGATGAGACAAGTGTACTCTCAATATTGATTTTATGGCAGTGGTTCAAACTTAGAAATAAACAATTATATATAGAATAGTAAGGATAACTCATAGCTAATGAATGGATAACTAACACTTCATGGCAAATAGTTAGAAGAACGTGAGATAAAAAAAAAGAATATAAAAAATAACTGATAGTTGATAAATGAATAACAAGAATAAAGCTGGTGATAACATGTAGCGAGGGAGGGATAAGTTGGAGTTGCTATGTCTCAACCATTTGATCCGTATAGGTGTGATCCAACACCAAACTATGTGGGAATGTTCGTGTTATGCTTAAATGCATTTTAATTAAGATTTAAAAAGGCTTGAATTAAATGGTAGTTAAAGAAACTCTTAGCAATTTGTTTTTGTTTTTTATATGAGTTTTTATTTATTAAATAATATTTGTTTTGTGTTTATATTTTCTAGTAATCTAGTATGAATAATAGATATAAAATTATATATTTTAGCTTTTGGCTATCTTTATAAAGTTAACCATCTTTAACCATCTCAGACTACTTTACTTGTACTGTAGTAACTAATTTGCATGATATTTTAATTTTGGAAACCTTTGAACGAGCACACATATCGCACCGGAGATAAAGATATGAAAATCCATGTACAGGATATTTTAATTTTGGAAACCTTTGGATGGGCACACATATGACAACGGAGATAAACATATGAAAATCCAGATGACGATTCTATTGGTTTAGGGCTGTCGCTGCAATGCAATCTATGGTCACAATGGAAAGCAAAAAAAGGGTGTACCGCAAAGTAAAGTAGGAATAGACTGAAAAAGTATAAATGGAGGACCCGCCATCCCACGCGCGACCCCAATACACAAAGCTGGGTTTGTTTCGGATGATTCATGGCCGGCCTAAAGGCAAGTGGCCGCAGCAGAGGGGCGGGGTCATCCACTGCCTTCTCTGTGTAAGATCCATGTGATAAAAGTAGAAATAGGTCCAGAGCCTTGGATTTATGTAATGTTTGGTAGTCCCCTTCCCCTGTCCCATGGGGATTCGGGAAGACGGCCCTTTCTGACGTTTCTAACAGGGAAGAGAACCGATAGCCACTCCGGCCCGCATATAGAAAGTGAACACCGAAAAGGATAATAGTCCACCGCGGCTTCTACACGGAGGGGACCCTCTCCGGCTCTCAGCAGGATTCCTTAAACGCCGTCTCTGACCATCGTCAAGATCCATCATCTCAAATTCATATCAGCGCTCTGTGCTCCTTTTTTTTCGTTTTTTTTTCTCCCATTGCAGAGCCTCATGAGTCATTTGTACCATCCACAATTTTTAACGACGCAGTTAGGGGGATGAGCACATGGGGAGGCTGTCAAAAAGTTAAATACACAAAGTGGATCGTGGCCCCATCGCTACACGGACACCATCTATCAGTGTCTCAACACAATCATATTGCCACAAGCACAATCTTTAATTTCTGATTGTTTTTTTCTTCTTGAAATAGAGATCTGACAATAGCATCAATAGATAACATATATGCACCCCTCCATACTCGTGTCTCCATCAATGCCCTCTGGCCAGACGCCCACGTGCGTGGGAAAACGCATCTTAAGCTCCTTCTGGTTTACTAGATTCTTCATTACCATAATAGTATATACAAACTGTTGAACGTATATCGTCCCTGGGTATAAAAAAAGTAACTAAATCTTCAACAATGTGTTACTCAGGCTTCCCTAGCGCTTCGGTTGTTCGCGTGTAATAGAAAACGTACTAGATAATAGGTTTGTGAAGAAACGTGATACAGTTGTTTCACAAAATGTACACTTTAGTGACAAGTTTATTGGAGTTTCTGACAGTTAAAAACATGTGTTTGCATAAACCAATGATCTTATATACCAAATTAGCGTGATTTTGTTGTGAATTCAAAATTAATTATACAGCCTTACATACACTAATAACCCTTTTGATAAAAAGACTTACGAGGTATTCAAGCAAGAAATTCTTATAACCGGTAAAGAGATTATGCCTACACTAGCACCTGTGTGGCACCTCTCTTTAAGAAAAACTTACGATTAAAAGACTTTACGAGGTATTCAAGTAAGAAATTCTTAATACCAGAGAAGAGATTAGGGCTGCACTAGCATCTCTATGGCACCTCTCTTTAAGAAACACATAGAGATTAAACCAAAGAAAAATTTGGTGCCTAAAATAAAGGCTTACTATGTTATTTAACTAGAAACTTGGTGCCTAAAATAAAAGCTTACTAAGCTATTTAACTAGAAACTAAAGAGGAAAATTTATATAAGGAGAAAAGAATAAAACACATAGGAAGAAACCCCTCTCCAAAAAGACAAAATCACCAATGCTAAAATCGCACAAGATCTCAAACTATAAAAGACCCTACTAAAATGTGATAAAAGGGAAGAACATGAAGTCTATTAAGGCTAAAAGATTCAATAAAAAGCTATGACCAAAACACTAAAGAGATGGGCCAAGTAAGCTCAAAGAACATGGTTAAATTTTGAAGGGTAGGAGGATCGGTTGCATATACAAAATGACAGAAAATGCTAATAAGTACCACATGAATGCTTTAAAAAAGTAGGCACTAGTTAAGAATGAACAAATGCTTCAAACCGTTAAGAAACCATTATTAACTATTAAAAGAACAATGGGGCCTACAAATGCTAAAAGATCCAAACAAGATTTATGACCAAAACTCTAAAAAGTGTAAAAAACCTCATGCTAGCAACTTCATCAAAGATCCACATAAGAACTCACTCTAAGCCGCGATTTTAGAATTCCCAATGAGTGATAAGAGAAAATATATTGATGCGCTAAAACAAAATATAATAACAGTGGGTGGGTAGCTAACCACTTAAACCACATAGTCAAAATATGAATCCATGTTATTTGCAAGGCTCACTTTGATGTAAAGTTGATCTCACACAAAAGAACGAATCACAAAAAATCACCCAATGAACCATCACACCCCGTACACCCACAAGGTTGAACTATGTGAACATAGATGCTTTAATGGATGACATAAAGAATGGTAAAAGTACAGAGGTACAAGTTGAAAATGATCGTGGTGCCTATCAACCTAAGCAAGAAATGTTTGGAAGTGGCTAGCCTCAAAAGATTGAAAAACTAAATATTGTATAGAACCAAATTGCTAGTGACACTCTAAAAGTATCTACATGAGTGGCCAAAACTTCACTTATGAAAGGTGCAAAAAGATATGCACAAAAAAAATTGAAGTGCCATCGAGGAAAAAAATATTTGATATGGTTCTATGGAAACAAGGTCACGATAGCTACCTATGTACAAGTGAGGGATCATCACATATATATTCAACTTGTAAGAAAAACAAAGGTCTCAAGTCGATGCAACCACTCATTGGAAAGAGAGGAAATGATCTTCATAGTTCCTCAAACTAGACATGAATGGAGTCTTCTATGATGGTCCAAGGAGGGATATGCAAGGTTTAATTTATATGATACTACCCCAAATAGGGCATATATGAAGTTAAATGTATATCATATAACCCCAAGGGGGGTGTATATGATGTTAAATGTATATCCAATAAAGGTTGGTCTAATGAAGGACCCACATGTGCAATGAGTAAATATGTATATATGAAGTCATATATTCATTGTTGAGGGGAAGGTGTGAATTGGACATATGAATGTATTGGGGTATTTACAAAAAAGATTCTCCAATTCTTTAAGGATTTATTGTCTAACTCATCTTTCTTATCTATATTGAAGTTGTTATCCATATTACTTTTTCTATATGTGGTGTGTACTCTAATTTATTATGATACTCTAAGGATTTTGATCATAACATTTGGTACGAGACCTAAGGCGATGAAAATTACATACATTTACAATGATATATATTGACTTCATCACATAAACATTTAACTCCATATAGGCCCTCCTTGGTGTCGTGTCACATACATTTGTTAACGAGTGAGTTCTATATATATACCTATTCAATCACTTGACATGTGGCCCCTTAATTGAACCTATCACTATTAGATATACATCTACTCCATTACATATACATTTAATCCCACAAATGCCTCCCTTAGGTCATATCATATACATTTGGTAAATAATTAAGGGTAAAAATGCCAATAATCTCTAAAATACAATAAATTAAAAAAATAGAAATATACCACTAACCTCAAATAAATCAAATTAAATCTTCACCATAGTATGTATAAGATTGTTTGATTAAAAATTAAACACCAAAATACACTTAACAAAAATGGAACCATAAAATTCTAAAACTGAAGAGGCATGGTAGTCACTTTTCCCTTCACTTCCACTCATGGGAAACTTCTTTGTCCTTCCCTTTGACATTAGGGTCCTACTTTTGCAACGCTTTACTTAACATCATACATCACAACCAATGTAAAGGCCACATTGAAATGGTTGGTTGGAAACACGGATGAAGCATTGAAGATATCGACGTGGGAGGAGTAGGGTATAATAATCAATCACCAAGCACATTGTGAACATCAAAACACATGTAACACCAGCTTTGGGTAAAGCCACCTATAAACATGTATAAAACCACCAATAGGTCAACACTCTAAGCACACCACAAAGAATATATTTGGAGGGTTTGTGGTATAAGAGAGGAACCATGTACACATTGAGCCACCCATCAAAATGGAAATAAGAACATAGGGATCCTAGTTCCAATAAACGCCCACATGGTTGTATAGCTAAAGGATCATGATTGAAATGGAGATGGCCAAAATGCTATTGAACACATGATCTTCATAGGTGGTACATATACCCAAACAATGATTGCAATTAAGAAAAGATTATCTCAGAGATATGCACTCTCGATACAGATGAAAAGATTTAACCAAAGGCTTTTACTTCTTTTCATGGATACACACTACATATTCATGAGATGCGAATAGCCCATCCTTTAACAACAAAAAAAATGTTTGTGGGCCTATAGGCAAGCGAGATGCCATTCACCCAAATTTGGGATCTATGTATGGGCTTATTGTAAAGAATAGACTATAACCACTAAGTGCTCATAAAAGCCACGAAAGACCAAGAGTGATCTTAAGTTTCAGGAGTTGTGGAAAACCAGAAAAGTGTCGAGCAACTCCGATGTCCAGGGACCAGCATCCATGGGGAAGACTGCTCATTTTAGTGTTGAAAGGAAAGTTTGAAACTATTTAATGATATCTGTAATTTTATGGAGATTGCCTCGTAATTTTATGGAGATTGCCTCACAAACCACGATTTAAAAATGTGTGTAATTTTATGGAATATTGCTACTTTATATAGGAGCACTTTATTTATTGTTACTTTATTCTGAATTTTGATTGGATTCTTGTTACTTTATTCTGAATTTTGATTGGATTCGGGTGAAAAAAAATTGGTAAAATTTAATTTTAGGAGTGTTTAAATTACTTTTTCACTATATAAATAAATTTAGCACCATCAAATATCTCTACAGTGTTTAAATTATGTAATTTTAATAGCTAATATATCTGAGTCTAATATTTTTTTTCAAATGTAATTTTAATAGCTAATATATCTGAGTCTAATATTTTTTTTCAACTGGCCTCCAAACAAAGTGAAGGGTGCATCCATGAAAGTGGGTAACATGTTTTGGCCAAATTTGGTGATGAAAACCTGATTTTTTTCTCATGTGGTAGATAGAAGGCATGGGGACTTCACTTAGTGAACCTCTCACATAGCACGTGCGATCGTGGGATATTAAAGAATACACTTAATTTCGAGAGATATTGACCCAAAATATTTTTGTTGAAACCCCCTCCAATACTTAAAACCTCCTCCCCAACCCTTTTTATACCTCAATCCTTATAAACCACCCTACCCACCCCCACCTTAAACCCCTCATCCCCCCAATACCTGTAATATATTGGTTCAATTTTTGATAATTTTAAAACCCACAATATGAACTAACGTGATAGGATATTGGTAAACAAGTGAAGCCCCCATGATATAAGCCCTCAAAATGCATATATGCCTTGTGAATTTCGACTTTTAGTAAAAAACAAATTGTAGAATATTATGTTGGCTTCCCAATGATATTTTTTTAAAAATATTGCGATGTCATTTAATGTGTAAAATTTTGCATTTAATGAACCGTGTCACCTTAAAAATATGAAGAAGTTAATAAGTGGCTTGTGTCCAACCCCAATAATTCAATCTTACATTAATAATTATATATATATATATATATATATGAGCATGATCTACACAAAATGCACTATGGTTTGCATATTTTTTTGTTAATTTATTTTGCAATATACAATTATTTATTCTTTTTCGAAAGTGACCACAATTGATTTCAACATCATTTTATACACATGTGTGTCCATCCAGCTTTTTTTTCACTGTTTTCAAAAATTGAAAAACCAAAGATGCCCTTTTGAAGAGGACGCGTCAATGTTTGGGTTGTGCATTTTTACAAAAATTTTGGATGTCTATTTTTTACCCTGCAGATTTTTCTTTGAGCTGCTTCGAAGTTGTTGTCAGGTTTTCTAAGTGTAAGTTTTAGAACTAATTAAAACAAAAAACCTATATGAATTCCAAAATGCATGCATGATACCTCAATGGATAGAGGATTCGGTGGTGAATCTATCGGTACTAACTCTGCTCAGTTGTGTGCCATAAATGGTAGGGTTTACACCCATAAAAGACACAGAGAAACATTGATTTTCCTATAAGAGGGACAATTCTCTGTTTTTCTGGCCCTCGATCAAGGTTGAGAGCTCGATTGAGCTATTTAAATTCCTCGATCGAGATCTTAACAAAACCTCGATCGAGGGTTTGCCAAACCCTCAATCGAGGTTCTTGGACGTAAAGAATTACAACATAATTTGATTCGGATTCGGCCAACTCTATGAATAATAAATGTCTTAGAAAATTAAACAAAAAAAAACCATGACATTGCCAAACCGCCATGGGGCCAATGGCTTGAGAAATTGATTGTTAAAAGTTTTTTAATGTTCATTAAATTAATTCAAAACACAAAATAGGACTGTAATGGAGCACTACTGGGAGCGGTGGGTTTCCCCTAGATTTTATGTTAAATATTAGTTGTGGAGTAAATGGTGTTATATATGTGATTGATTGGAATCACATTTATAACCCAATTACTCTGCGACCCATATTCAACAGATGAAGTGAATAACATAATGGGTTTGTTTCCTATTTATAGGTGGTTAAAGATGTTCGATCGAGCGTTTATTTAACCATCGATCGAGGTCTTGAACCGTTGATCGAGGGTTTATCAGAAGCTCGATCGAGCGTTTAATAAAAGCTCGATTAAGGGTCTAATAAACCCTCGATCGAGATGTTAAGAACTCGATCGAGGGTTTAATAAAAGCTCGATTGAGGTGCGTTTTTTTATTTTTTCCGAATTCATCTTGCCAAAAATTGTAACCCACCCTCCATGAATATGCCCTAAAAATATACTAAAATAAATTGACCACTTAAAATATTTAAATATACCTTTATATATATATTTTTCAAGGTTCATTAATATGATCTATAATTATTATATTCTAAAAATAAATAAAAAATAAACCCTTAATTTTAAAAATTTAGGTTTAGGTTTAAGATAGATTATAAATAAACATCAAACATATACAGAAAATAACACAATAGAAACAAATATATACTATTATTATAGTATTATTATGATATTCACAAGTCCAACTTGTAATTTGTTAATATACCTAACAAACAAACAAGTTGTACAAATATGACATACAATTATACTAATTTGACAGATAGTATTAATCTATACATATGACATACTATACGAGTTTGACATATAGTACTAATTTTCACTCAATCGTAATCCAAACAGTGACATATTTCATGGTAAAAAAATATAATAATTAATTATTTTTTTAGTTTTGTTATAATAATGAAAGTTAAATTATAATATGTTAATTAAAAATTGATATGATTTATAAATATTTAATTTTTTTTTAATAAAGTTAAGATAGATATGAATACAACTTATTATTTCAATTTGTAAAATGTCATTTTCGTAATACTAATAAATTATGTCATTCAATATTGTAACTTAAGGAGAAGGATTGTTTTTTTGTAAATAAAACTGGCATTACTTTACAGAATCGAAATTACAAAGCAGATATACGTCTAAAATAGTCCCAAAACCAAGGTGGTCTTGACCCAATTCGACTGGACCCTATCCATATTCAAACTTGGTCTGTGTTGCCAAAAAAAAATACAGAAGTTTTCCATGTCCTCTAGTCCCCCCTTTTACAAGTAGTACTATCAAAATTCTAAACGCATATAGAGAGCTAACCAAACCTTATAAAAATAGACTTCCTATTATGCCTATAACCTTGAGAGTCAACATTAATTACATGTTTACCACTACTACTACAATGACGACTACCTGAGCAACTAAAAACACAACCTAAATCTTGAAAAACTCAGACATAAAAGAGACTCAGACCTGACCAAGAGGAAAAGGACCCCAATAGGGTGCAACAGATGGGGGAAGCGCTGCAACTGCTTGCTAGGAGGCTGATGAGCGTGATGTCACTGCTTGCTGGGAGCATGCCAATTTCGGGGTGCTCGCTGGACCACCATCTTCCATTGGGATAATTCTGTTGTCCCTTTCCCAGGGCTGAGCAAACTCCAGATCACGTCAATCAACAGAGTGGAAAGGAAAACCCAACCTAGCTGCGAGGATGTCGATTTTCTTGTGCATTGTGTGGCATTCGCTGTTGTGGTCTTTCCAGAAAGGCACGGGTTCCGTGTCCCCAAATCTCTTAGCTTCTTGCATCTCCGAAGAATGACCCACCAGGCGCACAGTCACCCAATAGGTCATCAGAATGTGATCATAGGCTGAGGCGCAGCCTGCAGTGTTTCCAGGATCCAACACCCAGTCTACCACCTCCGCATGCAAACATTCGCGCAACATAATTTTCACTTCAGCCCATAACTCCTCTACCACCCTTTCAATCTCTTTGCGGATACCGAGCGGAACATGCTCCTTGAAATGCTCATCCTCCTCCTAAGCTTGGAGCTGAGCCGTAGTGGTTTGATGGGTCCGACGCATGATAGTTTTCCCTTTTCTAGCAGACTGGCCAGACATTTCTCTAGAGCAAACATCCCTCTTGAATTGTCGTTTGGGGGCCATAGCACCAAGCTACAAATGGAAGGAAAGAAACAGGAAGCGACGCTGAGAAGCACCCACAGAAGTAAACACCAGGGAGTAAGACGGGGTGGGAATAGGATTCAAAAGCCTGAACTCTGTTTTTCGATACGCAGTGGGATGAGGCCCAGTCCTCACAGAATAAGACGGAGGAGCACGCGTGGGAGAGCTCCCATCCTTGACCTGAGCATGCGTCAGGAAAATCATGAGCACATAAGCCTTCATACTAGAAACAACACAGAACTGCCTATGGTAATTATGATCCCAATCTAGCCAGCGATCCCATCGCATAGTGCCAATATTATCACTCCCAGCGGCATGAATCGAAATAATGGTGTTGTACAACCACCCCAACCGATGGGCATTTAAACCATCGTGACTGCACAGCATTAGGCTGGCTTCGTGTAGGCGTGCTCGCACCTCCTATCACCACCTGTCCTCCCATTTACCAGAAAATCCATCTGTGATTCCCTATCGACGTCCCTTATGGCCAGATGGCGGCAATGATGGGCCCATTCCTCCTCCCCAAAAGACTCCAGGCTGTCGCATCGAAATCCCAAATCGCCATCCACACCAACATTTTCCAAACGATCGACAGCTTTGTTGGCCTCCCGTCTGATGTGACAAAAGGAGATTGCTGGGAAAGAATGGAGAAGGGTACGCAGCTGGTCTAGCCGGGAAGAAAGGTGCTAGTTGGCAGAGACTTTTTCTGACGTTTGCCCATTCATCAACCTCCTAGCCACCTAGATGAGAGTGTTGGAGTCACCTTTGATGATCGCTGGAAAAAAACCACCCCTGATCAAAACCTTGAGACCACAGATTAAGGCTTCCAATTCGGCAAAGTTGTTGGTATACTGGCCGATTGATCCCAGGAACACCATCGTGATCCTACCATCGTGGTCACAGCAAAGACACCCAAATACCGCCGGGCCTAGATTGCCTCTGGAAGCACCATCGAAGTTTCGCTTGAAGACTAGGGGGGATGGGCAGACCAGATCTTCAGGCTAGAGGGTTGGCATAACTTGTCTCATTAGCACAGACCATCCATCATGGATCTATCCAACCCCCAATTCACAGCAATTTGGGCTTCCTCCTGAGGGATAATCTTGTCCTGGTCGTGCCACTGCATGCATCAGATGGAAGATAGCAGGTTGTCCTTCACCATTTTCCACATTGCCTCTACATCTTTACACTGATCCCTGAAGATCCGAGAATTTCGTTCCTTCCATAAGCACCACATATCCATACCTGGGAAGGCTTCCCAGATTGTTCTGATGATTGGGTTTCTGAAGGCTTTTGGGTGCCAATCACGAAGGGTCTTAGATGGTTGACCACATCTTCTGTCGCTTTGATGAAATCCCATCGCTCCCTTGACCCAAACTGCTGCTGCATAAGAGAAGCTGTCCAACAGGTGGTTCATAGATTCCTCCTCTTTGTAGCACAAGCAGCATTGTGAGGGTTCTTGAACCCCTCGCTTGCGTAAGTTGTCATTGGTAAGGATCCTCCCCTTGACAACCAACCAAACAAAGAGGGAAACCTTGGGCCAAAGGTTGGCTGCCCATATTTTCTTCCAAATATCATCAACCGCAGCATGACGAGTGATCTTGATGTTATAGGCCTCCTTAATGTTAAAGGCACCTCTAGGCCTATATCCCCATCTTAAGACATCTGGGCCTTCTTAAACCTTGATGAAGCGTTTATTTAGTTCCTCCTGGAAGGCCTCCCAGTCCTCTTTGCTTGTGGGCTCAGGTTTCTCCTGAAAGTCCCAATGGCGCTATTCCCTATGATCTCCACCCATCCAAGGCTGATTCACCTATATCCTGCACTCCTCAATCTCCTGCTACTTGATGTGAGTCCAATGCAGATCCCTGCCAAGGATGGGGAGCTGGTTCCTCCCAGAATTTTTCCTTGCTTTTGTCCCTGATCTCCCAGAAACTATGCTCCTGGATTATAGTCCTACTAGCCAAATCTTTCAACCATATGGGGGAATTGTTTGGGGACTCATTGAATCTAATTAGTTGATGGATAGGCCTGTCTCGGGCATATTTTATGTGCCACAGTTTAGCCTAAGGCTCCGAGGTGTGGTTTACCCATCGCCACCAAACTTTGGCTCCTTGGACTTCCGCCATCACTTCAGGGTCTCTAAGGCCTAAACCTCCTTGATCCTTGGGCCTGCAGATGTCCTCCCAGCTCACCAATGAGAATTTGGCCTTCTCCTCATGCCCCCCCAAGAGAAAATTATGTTGTAAATGCCGAATTTCCTTGAGGATAGACTTAGGAGTGGCTAAAATAGAGAAGAGGTAGGTTGGCATAGCTTGCAAAATGGACTTGACCAAAATCAGTATGTTGGGAAAATTTAAGGGCCGTAGCACCCAACTTGATAGTTTTTGTTTTAATCTGTCCAAAATTTCCTGCCAGGACTCCCTTTGCGGCCTTCCCAACCCTAAGGGGATCCCAAGGTATTTGGATGGGAAATCCCCTCTCGAAAACCCCAGGACTCTTAAAATATTCCTTTGAGTGGCCGAAGGAGTGTTGACAAAGAAGACCTGGGACTTGTTAGGGTTGGCCGCCAGTCCTAAGGCCCTAGCGAAGAGATCCAAGATATTCTTGAAGCTACGTGCTTCTTGGATTGAAGGGTGCCCCATGAGCATGGTATCATCAACAAATTGCTGGTGAGTCTGAGGAGGATCCCCATCATGAGCCTTGACTCACCTTATTTCCCCATGGCCTGCATGGGCAACAATGAGACGACTCAGACCCTTTTCCATAAGGATGAAGAGGAAGGGAGATAGAGGGTCTCCTTGGCGAATACCCCGAGAGGCCTAGAAAGAGATGGTCGGGGAACCATTAAGGAGGATTTTGAAGAAGGGCATAGTGACTAAACCCATGACCCACTCCACCCAAGCATGAGAGAAACCAAAGGCCCCTAACATCTTCTCCATGAATTCCCAGTTTAGTTTATCATACGCCTTTGCTATGTCAAGTTTGATCATCATACCTGGAGTCTTTGTGATTTTGAGCAAGTGTAACACCTCGTGAACCAGAATAACCCCATCTAGGATCTACCTTCCTTCCATGAAACTAGACTGCTCCAAGCTAATAAGCATCGGAAGAAGGGGTTTGAACCAATTAGCAATGACCTTGGAGATAGTTTTGTAGATGACATTGCATAACACTATCGATCCAAATTTGTTAGGGGTGTTTTCCCCTACTTCTTTGGGAATTAGGGTGAGGAAGGTAGCATTGAAGGCTTTGAGGACTCCCCTCTTGGTCCTGGATTCCTCCACAAATTCCATCACGTCCTCCTTAACAAGGTCCCAGAGGTGGTGAAAGAATTTAGTTGTGAAACCATCAGGTCCGGGGGCTTTCCCCAGAGCCATTTGGTTAACCGCTTCCTCAACCTCCTGTATCCCTATAGGCTTGGTCAACATTTCATTATTTTCGCTAGTGATCACCCTGGGGATTAAGCTGGTGATTTTCTCAATATCCCGACTTTTGTCCTCTCCATCCTCTCTGAGAATCTCAAAGAAGTGTTGTGTGAGTTCAGCTTCAATCTCCCGTCTCATTTCCACTCGATTACTGTCTCTTTTCTTAAGCTTATCAGGGAAAATACTAGGGCCATAAACGTTCCCTAGGGATCCATTTACCCCTAAATCCTAAAAACAAAAGTCTACCATTAGAGTAAACTTATTGGCCCACCAGTTAGAGAGCTCCACAGTCCAGGGCTACCAGAGGATTGCCACACCACCAGATTGACTAGCTGCATCTAGAGCCATGAGATGACTTCCTTTCTAGATTTTATCCTTAATCTTCAGTAAACCCCCCTAACTACATTTAGTTTCTTGGAGGAAAATAATATCCAGTGTTTCCTGCTTAACTTTTCGATTTAGAGTTTTCCACTTCTTGGGGTTTCCACACCCCCTTATATTCCATGATATGATATTCATTGACAAATCTTTTTAGCTTCATAGAAGGTCACCCTGATTGTTGGATACTAGCCAGATTCGATCAGTAGAACTCCTACTATTGCTATGCACTGCTTATTCGTCTTCCTTCCTCTTCGAAGTTCCTCCTCTGGAGACTTCCTCTTGCTACCTTTGTAGGCATTTGGACCAATCCCGAGACTCTCAAAGGCACTCGTTTGAATGATTTCCTCTTGAAGGAGTTCAAGCTGGCATCTTGAGACATAACCTTGTCCCTTCTTCCTGCATTCCTCCTCGATCGCGTCTAGGTTTAGCTCACCTAGTTCCATGTCTTCACCTTCCTCCTCCTCCATTCCTTCTATTTGCTGGATATCCTCTTCCTCTGGGGATTTGGTTAGGTTTTCCTGCTGGTCAGTAGCCGGTTTCGCCACTGGGATCTCTTTGTCCTCATTCATTGACTCTAGCACCTCAAAAGGATTCTCTGGACTGTTCTCCTTTGTCACCGGCTCGTTTCTCATGATGGGTTTTCCTCCCCCTTTGCTTCTCCTCCTGTTCTTGACCTGAGTGAACACATCTGCTTCCGGGTCCTTTCCTAGATGACGAGCGGACGGTTCAGTCCTAGGGATAAGTTTAAGGCAACTCCTTCCAAGGTGACCATAGTCATGACAGTGGCAGCATCTAAAGGGGAGTTTCTCATAGTCAATGGGCTGGATCCATTCCTCATCTTCCCATTTAGACTAATTACTTCTAGGAGCTCTTTAGAGAGATCCATATAGACACAGATCAGCGCGAAGGCGGTGTACCTTTGGATCTTGGTTTGTTCTGCTATTTTTATGAATTCCTCCAGTGTGTTTCCAATGTCCCTCAGAGTCTCCAAATCCTAGTATTCACTCGGAAGAGAGAAGAGATGAATCCACACCGAAGTGACCATCATGTCGTCTGTCTCTCGGTTAAAATGCTCCTTCCATGGGCGCAAGTATAACCATGCCGAGAAGAAGAAGTATGGGCCTCCCTCCATTACTCTATCCTTGTCTTCCTGATTAAAGAAGGTAATAGTGAAGAAACCTGTTGCAGCTGCAACGTTCTCCCAAATTTCTTAAAATTTTGAACCCTCCTTTAATTTTTGTCTTGCTAAGATTTATTGAAATTGCTTGACTTTGCTGTGAATTTGATTTTTTGAGGATGACTACTGAATGAATATGTTTGTCTGTTGATGCTGCTATGTTTGACTTGGTTTTGACTTATGGGCGATTTCCTTTGGTCGCTGTTGGAAGGTTTTTGAATTATGAGTCAGGGCCGCAGTCACCTACGCAGCCACCCTCGCGGAAGCTTTATAATGAATGACCCGATGTAAAGTCTGTTGTTTACCGATGCGTGTTTTTCTCTGTCATATTATTTTACTGTCAGCGTTTTTATTTCTGCTATTGGAGGTCTTTTGTACAATGTATCAGAACCGCTATTCTCTACAGAGATGCCGGTGCGGAAGCTAAACGACGAATGTTTCGATGCATAGCCCTTACCTTGGCTGATCCCGCGGTTTTATCACTTTTCCTCATTAATTGGAGCAATTCATAACTGTGGGAAGAAGCCGTGTCTATTTGATTCTCGCAATTGTGGTTCCCTAATAGACTAACTGTCCGATTCTATAATAGTTCTGACCTCCGATGTATCGAATCTCATTGTAATGCTTTGTTTCGTCGATGTTTTGTTTTGCTCCAGAGCACCTAGACCATGGATTACCCACCGTTGCAGCGTTTTAGTAAACTAATCGAAAGACATTATGTGTTTCGATTCGCCGATGAAGTTTTTATCTTCCGGAGGTTTAGTTTTCCCGTCGGTGGGGTTTTTCTCACCCTAGGCGATAGATTTCTTAGTCTTTTATCAGGTTTGAAGTTTCCACGTTGAAAGCACAGTCCCGGGTTGTTACTGTTGATGCTCATTTTTATTGGTAGCATGATTTACATTCATTGAAAAGTGGTTTGGATAAATGATGCGTTTTTTGTGTTCATCGCAGACAGACATGGGAGATTTTCTCAAATCCAATTGATGATTACTACTGCAAAGAAGTCATAGCTGGAGGACAACTCAAAAGTAAGTTGGTTGAAGAAAGAAGTAGCTAAAGCATAAAGAAGCAGAGATGTTTCTCAAGGAAAAGAAGATAGTGGAAGTCTGAGATCAACCGGATCTCAAAAGAACCAAAGGATTACTGAGCGTAATCATTAAGAACAGTGTCTCAGGCTTGGGAATTTCATCAGTTACCAAGCCGGTCACTTTTTACAAAGTGCCTGTAAATCTTAATATTAATTTGAAATATAACATTTGTATGAATCATGACCACTCATAAAAGACAAAATTGTAAGACTTAAACGTTTGGGGAGCCCCAAGGTCACGGGGTGGGGGCAAACCAGAGGTTTTGCTATTTTTGTATAAATATAGGAAAGTTCGAGAGAACCGAGAATTTTTCCCAGTGAGACTAGTGAGAACACATTGTAAGAGGAACTATTTTGTTTTGCAATATACTATTACAGTTTTGCCTAATGGAGAAAGCTTTGGTGGAATGCTCAAATGTTGTTCAATGGGTGTTGAAGGGGAACTATTTCATTTTTAGCCTTTATTCATTAACCATGAGATCGTTCTAACTTGTTGAACCTATGTTCTTTTATGAATGTTCTCTCGTTTATTTTATGATAATTTCCACTATGAGTAATGAATGTTTTCACAGACAAGGAGCTATCTAGTTGTTCATCCATCTATTCATGTTTATGTGTTTTGAATCAAAGAAAAACTTCCTGTGATTTTTCTTAATGCATGAACAGTAATACATTACTCATTAAATGATAATGTCACTCCCTAGGGATAGCTTAGTTAGTTTTATTTCCTGTTGTGTGTGGTTCATATGTGAGAGAGTCTAAGACGAGAGGTAAGAACCTGCGCATCACATTGTGACCTCTCCTCATATTATTTATCAATCTTCATTTTAGATAGGCACTTGCATATCATACTTAAAGTTAAAAACACAAAAATATATACGGTGGACCGGGCCGCAACCGGTAAAACCTTTTAATTTTTTTTACTTGACCTATGGTAGCCAGACCTTAAACTAGACGGATTTCCCATACCAAATAGTCATGGTCTAGTTGGGAATGTTGATTGGGGAGAATCCCTTACTGTTGTTGCCTGCGATTTTCCAGGCGTCAACAGTTTTTGGCGCTAGAAGGAGGGTACCAGTGCATGGCTGGCCAAGGAAACCCATTTCCTTGAAATTACTCCACCAGTGATAGTTTTGAAAGCAGTTT
Source organism: Pseudotsuga menziesii (assembly GCA_001517045.1). NCBI lineage: Eukaryota > Viridiplantae > Streptophyta > Pinopsida > Pinales > Pinaceae > Pseudotsuga > Pseudotsuga menziesii. Next base: position 730,687 of record LPNX010045966.1, read on the forward strand.
ATTTCCTAATCCGATTCCAAACGAGAATAGAGAACATTTGTATTCTATGGACAACGAAGTTGTTAATGATCTCAGAAGACACACTAGGGTTTATGTGAAGAAGATTGGAGAATTACCGATTATCCTTGACTTACCTAGAAGAGAATACAAGAAGAAAGACTGTCCTATATTGGAAGACTCTGTGTTGGTTGGAGATTGGGAAGAACTTGTAGAAACAACTTTACATGAAGTTTTTCATCCTTTGAATCAAGTAGTTTCACCTATACATACTCCTGTCCCTTCACCGCTTCACTCTCCACCCAAACTCATGGCAGGTGTAAATGCAAATCAACCACCTAACCCACCAAATCCACCACCTCCTTGGAAAGCCAGATCACTCTTAAACCTAACACCTCCTTTGCATAACTTACCTCAGGCTTTTGAGAAGATGCTTCCCAAGTTTGACGCAAGTGTGAGGATCCTAGTAGATGATCATTTGCAAAGTTTCTACTTGGCCATAGAAGGGCTAAAGGATGGAGAACACGAAGACGTAATCTGCAGACTTTTCCCACATATCCTTAAAGGAGCAGCTGCCTCATGGTATTTTGGTTTTCCCACAAATTCAATCCCATACTGGGATACTTTTGAAAGGATATTCAAAAGAAAATATGCAGCCCAAAAAACTCATGCAGCTCTCATGAAAGGGCTGTGCGCTTTAAAGAAAGAAAGAAAAGAGAAGGTGCATAGTTTTACTCAAAGGTTTGCAGCCTATCTTAAAAACTTTTCTGAAACTAACAAACCCTCGGATAAAGTTCTGATTGAATATTATACTTCAGCTCTGGGACCTGATTTGGCTATGTTTTCCAAAATGAATGCCAAACCTAGGCTAACAAAGACTTAAGAGGAAGCCGAGAGAGTAGAAGCTGAAAAGTAAAGTATAGAAGATTACCCAGAGCAGTCAGGAGAAAAAAAATTTGTCGTTTACTAAGCCTAAAGATGAATAGTCACAAGACTTTGAAGGAAGGGTGAAGATGATGCAAAAGCTTTCCAACAGAATAATAGACTTGGAAAAGGAGAAGGAGGCTCAGAAGTCTTACAAACCTTACTACAAGAAAAGAGAGGATAACAATCAATCCAAACCGCCTCCATAGGGTCCTGCATCAATGAACTTAATGGAAGTAGGTATGGATAACTTTTGCACTTTTCACCAGCAGCCTCATTCTGAAAAAAATGGTCCACAATGGATAAATTCAATGACATTAGTGAGGAATCAGCTGTTGGACTCAAAACTAATAGAAGCTAATGATGAGGAAGAAAATGATAACGAATCAATAGAAAAGAAAGAGGATGATGCCATGCTTTTATGGGATTGTGTCTTGATGTTTGATACTGAAAAGGAAAGTGATTTAAGACATGAGGACATATTAGAAGCAAATGTGACAATGAGAAGCCAAGGGATGATAAAAGAAGACATGTTAATAATCCCAAAAATTAAGATACTACAGAAGAATATAAAGAAATTTCAAAAAATCACCACGGATAATAAAATTCCCAATTTTACTATTACCAGTCAAAATACAAAGCAAACCAACATGCCTACTAAGCCCATTGAAAAGAAAATCGATAATATAAAAACAAATCTCACATAACATAAAATGGAGTATGACATTGTGGAGGATATCAAGAAGGTACAGTAAAATATTTCACTATTTGAGATGTGTAATGTCCCACAGCAGAAAGATAAATTATTGAGAGCACTTGAAATGCTTGAGGAAAAGCTTCCCACCGACAATCAACCCCAAGAAGAAGAAATTGATGAAGCAAGTGTGGGAGGTAAGCCTAAATGAAAAACTCCACCTTTTCTCCTTACTTTCGAAATTTTCAACCATAACGTGTACAACTGTCTAGTAGACTCAGGGGCATCAGTAAATGTTATTCCACTATCAGTCTACAAGAAGATAAATGGACAACCCAAACCATCTACCTGGCAGGTCATTCAGTTAGACAGAACAAATGTGAAGGTAATTGGAGAAATGGAGGATGTTTTAATTCGATTATCTTCAATTGAATAGGTATGTCAGTTCATTGATGTTGTAGTAGCAGACATACCTGAGGCGTGTGGACTTGTTTTGAGTAGGGATTGGTCAGCAAAGATGAATGGATATTTTGCATCAGGCTGGTCACATATGTGGCTACCTTTTAAAGGAATTCCAAATCAAATTAAAGTTATAAGAGAGCCGCACATGAAACACAATGTCACTTAGTTAGAAGGTAAGAATGAACCAGTGAATTCTGTTTTGGGGAACTACTTCGTTGATCTAGAACCGAGAAATTACCAAGCAGAAGAAGCCAACAGTACATCAGACACCCAGCCTGATCTCCTTCGATTTTTGCAGGATGATGAAATTGATTGTAAAATAGTAGATTTAGCTTTAGATGTAGATGTTGATTCATGTACAGTAGTAGTAGATGATTTTTGGACACTCTTCTTTGATGGATCTGAAACTTTAGAAGGATCAGGAGCTGGCTGTGTCCTGATTGATCCTAAGAAAAATAAACATTTCCTTTCATGTAGGTTAGAGTTTGAATGTACCAATAACACAGCCGAATATGAAGCATTAGTTCAGGGACTAAGAAAAGCGATTGAATTAAAAGTAGAAAATTTGAAAGTGTATGGGGATTATGAAATAATTGTAAAACAGATTCAAAATCAGATACATTGCATTTCCCCTCATTTAAAAACTTATCAAAATGAAGTGTGGGATTTTCTTAAAGGTTTTTATGCATTTAATATTGTATCCATTCCTAGACTAAAGAATGCAGCAGCTGACTTGTTAGCCACCTCAGGTGCAAGGCTTGTACCCTCTAATAACAGTTGTTCTATTGAATTACTTTTTAGGCCTTCTGTTCCAGACATGATTACAAATTTATGAGTTTTTGACGACAATCATCAAATTCTGGAATGTTTGACAAATGATGAAACCTTCAAAGGGGCAATCATTGATAATGAAGAACATTAAGCTGAGCTAAAATTTGACAATTTTATTCCTAAAGGAGTCAGGACTTTAGAGCGAATGTTTGATCTAAACTACAAATTTAGAAGGCTAGTAAATGCTAAGACTCACAGCTCGTGTTTACAATTTGAGCTGATTACTTTAGGAACTGAAATTGAGCCTAAATATGTGAATTTGGGAAAGTGTTGCTCCCTAGGTGAAAGAAATAAGTTCATAAGTTTGTTCAAGCAATACAAATATGTGTTTTCCTAGACATATGAATATTTGAAAACATATGACACCAAGATTATTCAGCATGTCATCCCTATTAGGACTGGGGTCAATCCTTATTAGCAGCCTTTGAGGAAAATGCATCCAAAACTGGAGCCTCAAATTCAGAATGAGGTAAAGAAATTGTTGGATACTAAAATTATTTTCAAAGTCAGACACTTAGAATGTGTTTCAAATCTGGTACCAGGAAGGAAGAAATATGGAGAAATTAGTTTATGTGTGGATTTCAGAAACTTAAATCGTGCTTTAGATAAAGACAATTATCCAGTTCCACCCATGGAACAGATATTGCAAATGGTTTCAGGTTCTGTGTTATTTTCTTTATTATATGGATTCTTTGGTTACAATCAGGTGTTAGTAGCTGAAGAAGACATACTCAAAACTACATTCAGAACAAGATGGGGGACTTTTGCTTACATAAGGATGCCTTTTGGACTCATAAACACTGGAGCTACTTTCCAGAGGGCTATGGATATAGCTTTATGTGGTCTGATTGGCCGCAGTGTTGTGGTATACCTCGATGACATCACAATATTTTCAAAGAAAAGAGAAGAACACACATTTCATCTAAAGCAGATTTTTGAGCGTTGCCGAAAATATGGTATCTCGCTAAACCCCAAGAAGTGTGTGTTTGCTATTATAGAAGGAAAGCTACTAGGTCACATGGTATCTAATAAGGGGATCTCCATAGACCCAGAAAGGATCAAAGCTATAGAACAGATCCCCTTACCCCATAACAAAAGGGGCATGCAATCATTTATGGGGACAATAAATTTCGTGCGAAGGTTTGTGGCGGATTTTGCCCAAATTGTTAAGACTTTGTAGCAAATGGTGAAACAAAGTGTACAATTCAAATGGATTGATGTAGAGAAGAATTCATTCAGTAAAATAAAGACATCTATTGCTCATGCACCCTCTCTCAAAAGTCCAAATTATATGAAAGATTTTATTTTGTACACTTTCGCATCTGACGATTCACTAGCAGCTGTGCTTACTCAGAAGGAAGATGGGGGAGATAAGTTCCCCATATCATTTATGAGCACTGGTTTGCAGGGGGACGAATTAAATTACCCAGCTATGGAAAAGCAAGCTTATGCAGTATTCAAAGCGGTAAAACAATTCAGGCCGTACATACTTAAGAACCGGACCAAAGTAATAGTTCCACACCCAGCTGTGAGGTCTCTTTTCGTGCGAAATGAATTAGGAGAAAGAAGAGGCAACTGGGTAACAAATTTTCTAGAGTATGACCTCAAATTCAAGCCAGCCTCCATCATTAGAGGGCAAGAACTATTGTCAAAACCACAAAATTTCCGAAAAATTTAAATTTTTTAATTTTGCATAACATTAACATAATGTAGTTAACTAAACATTTATTTAGTTATAAACTACCACATTCCTTATCTGAATTTATCTGTTGGTTACGTTTAGCAGTAGAACAGTTCTTTTCAGTTTACTGACTTTGTTTTCTTTTCGTCCACAAGGTGAGAATGTCATGCAAAACTGGGCTTACTTAGCTTTCAAGATAATGAAGACGTTTTCCTGTTCTTACAGACTACAGGTAAGAAGATCGCTTGGCAGCTTGTCAAAATTCTAAAGTGTTTATAAATACCAGTACGTTGCATAAATAAAAGTTCAAATAGGAAGATAAAATGCTAAACCGATTTCAATACTTACTGAGGTAAAGTTCCATAACTGTACATCATTCTAGTGGAAGTAACTTTATGATTCTTTAAAGATTACTCTGCTATTCGATATTTATCATAAATTCCCAATATTAAAAAACTCCAATTGAACTCTTAGTAACATAAAGTAGAAAAAGGTAGAGTTATAAAATTTACAGTTTACCTTCCAAGTGCACACACACACTTACATTGTAATGTTCATTTATAAGGGGTTACGTACCACTGTTTCCAAAACTAATTTTATTTCTTGGTCAGATAGATGACTTACTATAATAGGTTTTGATTCCTCAACCTTTCGTATCAAATAAGTGGACCTGTACTTAGTGGCTACTATTTTTAAAGGACTGCAGAACTGAATCATTAGTCTAACATTTATGATGATACTTCTTAAATTAAGAGTTTTAAAAGATTAACTCTTATATGTCACCATTGCTTGTTTAAGAGTCTTTATTCTAGACAAAACAATATCAAAGTAAATGTCATTATTTTCTTTGTATTACTTACCAGTTTCTATTCTTAGGAAATTATGATGAAACCAAGGGGTTAACATTACTATCTGTAAACTTACCATGGTCGATTTTACGACACCCTTGATATCATTCATTAGTATAATTTATAATTAAAATATAGAGTTTAAGTAATTACTTGCGTGAGTATTATTCTTTCCTAAGCATATATACTATACTTTCCATCTACAATAATTTACGAAACTTATTTCTTTTAAGATTGCAAGAGTTAAAAGACATACTAGTTACTCCCTAGTGGAAAGGGCATGAATAATACCAAATCGTAAAGGATTTAAAAGAAATACTTAAATGAATCTTTAGGTTATACATTCCAAGTTTATACATAAGATTATATCATGCACTTACTACTATAGATATAATATGCTCTTAACCAAATGTTATTAAGTAAAAGCATCATGTTATAAGGTTCTAGATTTCAAAGTCAAATACCTCCACGATGAATATAGGGTTATATCCCATTTTCATTGCATAGATGATAATATATATTGTAACATATTGTAATGATTTATTAACATCTTGCATCGGTGGTAAGTTCCATGTATAAGTTTATGTATTAACATGATTCTTGTTATAATGCTCCAATGATAGGTTGACTCGGTCGGGACTAAGGTATAACCTTGGAGACAGCCAAATGATTTTGAATACTGGATCCTTGTGATTAGCTGATTGAAAACTATAGAAAGGAAACCCACCGTGGAAAATTATTTGCATGGAGACATGGCTTCGTTTGGGCCATGCATCGTAGGATTTAAAAAAGTCCTCTCAAAAACCTAGCTCATTATCTTCCCTCACCTTCGGGAACTCATCCATCTTCAGTGAAATAACCGGCCACTCTGTCACTTGTGATATGCTGCAACTGTCTTTAGCTTACTCCTCCCTGGTTAGTTGTCCAACAACACCAAATTGAAGGCCGTTCCATAGTGTTTCTGTTTATCATGCGTTACTCGCTCTCCTTTTAGCTTTTCGCTGCCTCAATTGCTTAAAATCGAACCCTTGACTATATCAGTCCTTACCATTCTCCTTCAGTTTACCACTACGGGGGTGGTTCCTCTTTCAGAGTATCGTGGCTTGAGTTGCACTGTAAACTGTGTGTTATTTGGATAGAATAACATCACGGCTCTTAGGGTTTTACCTTGTCCGTCGAATAACTTGGGTTCTCTGCTGTCAGTGATTAATGAAGTATTGTAATGCCCTTTCCTTCTGCAGCTGAATGACAGACTTCTTGCTCGTGCTGGTCGCTGGTCACTGCACTGCTGGTTAGCTACGTTTAAATGCCGAGGTAAGAAATATATTAATTGTTTCTTTTAATGATAATTCATATTTTCTTGTTTAAAACTATTTTCCTTTGATATAAAGCTAACAACCGGTTGTATAATGGTTTTGCAGGTACAACTTACCTCTCTTCTCTGTCTACGTAGTGAGTTCGAGGTTATGGCAATAAGAGGCCACCGTAAGCCCTGGTTTTTCCATGGCTCATCCACCTTGTGCAAACCCTTATGGGGTAATAAGGGTCGGCTGTTGCGGCCTAGAAGACCCTCATGTTTTTTGGTTGTTTGTTTGCTGTTTTTCATAGCTTTGTTAAGACCCTAGCTTTACTGCAGGGCTCTCTCACTTCAGCCGTGAGTGTATATTTTGTTCTTGTAAATATTATTGTGTTTTAAAGTAAAAGAACAGGCTGTAAGCCTCCATATGTAATTTCTCAGTACGGCTGTGAGTTATTATTACTGAACTGGGTTTTGCAGTCATTACTTTTGTATATTCTGAATGAATAGGGTTTTTACCCTAATTTGATAGTGAAGAAAAATAACTCCGTTCCTTTTTCTTTTAAAAAAAATTACTGTTAAGTTGAAATGTGCTTCTGCAATGTTAGGGTTACTAGTTATATTTATAATATGTAAATAAGTTCGATAAAAGAGCATCCTACACTTCTGTTATTTATTTCCTGCACAAAATGCATTTAATTTATTTACTGTTAAAATAATATTATTAGGGTTTATGTACCTGGTTTATAATTTGACTTTCTTGTTAATAAGAATTTGTAATTATTGATGTATAGTTTATACCCTGTAATGATATAGGGTTTTTATGTCTTTCTTTTTACAATAATTTTAAGTACTGTCAATATACTTGTAGCTCAGACACTATAACTAGTTCTGGAATATACTTACAGTAATAAGAACACTACTTTATATTAATAGTAATAATATTCCTATATTGCATAAATAAAGTACATTATTACTAATATAATAGCTATATTATCTCTCTGTGATTAATATAGCCTCTATATTAATATCCTTAGTTTATTTTATAAGCATATCGAAAAATAGTACTTGTTATTTAATTCTTGTAAAATTTTATGCTATACTCTCTAAGTTCTTTTATAATTATATTGTCTTATTAGCTATGATATTTCTTTACATATAAAGAATTAATTAACTCTATCTAGAGTCTATCTCATAAGCATAGATAGTAACATTTAATCATACTCTAAAAAAATAAAAGGAATAACAGCTCTGGAAACTGTTCGAGCTCAGTCCCAATAAAAGAAGGAAAATAATGAAATGACTACATCACAAAACATACATAAAATCTAGACCAGATTGGTTTGACAGTAGTATTTATTAATTATATAACTATTCCTACTTTCAGTTTATTATTAGACATATAGTAGTGAAGTTATTCTAATCTGGAAGAAAGAAACTGTAAGGGATAACAGTAGGTACATCTATTTTAATCCTACTCTTCTATTCATTCTTTACAAATAATAGAATTTCTGAAATATAAAATACTGTACAAGGAAAAATAGTTTTTAACTATAATCTCATACAATTGTCAGTAAAATATCTTATCTGAAATTAGGTAAGAAACAATCTATTATTCAGCAATCCCATTATGCTATCCTTATTTAAATTTACCCCTGTGCTGGAGTACGGTCTAGTAAACCTAGATGTGGAAAAACACAATGGGTCTTTATTCTTCATCAACAGATTCTATTACTGATAAACTAAAAACATTTACATCACTAACCAGTAAAATATTTATATCATAACTACATACATAACATTCAACCATTCACAGTTATTAAAATATAGACATTCAAGTGACAGAACCTGTTCGAACTAGGACAAAAACAGCAATGGGAGGCCATTCCTTCCTACAAATTCCTGGAGAGCGCTCAAACAACGACTCCTCAGGACCCCCGAGCTTGCTCTGGTCTCCCTGGCTAGAACTAGGTGGAGCAATAGTCAGATACTGGTCTTCAAACTCAGTATTAATCCAGAACTTATTAGTAAGTTCTCCCAGCTACCAAGCTGTAATAAACCAACTTACTACAGCAATCCTCTCAGAACAACTTCCTTATTGTTTTCCCTTTTTCCCCAAATGAATTTCCTGAATAGCATTCCACCTGAATGTTTCTTCTCTGGAAAATATCTGAGCAGCCTCAGCTCTATTCATTGGGTACTTTTTAGAAGATTGCCTAGGTCTTTTTGGGTTAGTTGTCATTTAATGAGCCACCTGCTCTGATCCCACTTTCTTGGGGGATCATGACCCCAAATATAGGGAAGTTTCCACCTGCAACTTAGGAAGTGTCTGATGATGCTGCCACTTGTCTTTTTACCTCCACCTAGTTCCATCCACCAGTTTGACCAGTAACCTCTTTTTAACAGCTCTCCCATGTTGTTGTCTCCACAATTTATTTATTAATAATAAAATATTCTGAATTACATTCCACTTCTGTTGACTCTGCTGAGTCATCAGTTCCTACTTAGCATTAAATTTAACATAATGTCTCAAGAATATAATTAAAAAAATTTAACATTATTTTACAAAATTGGGGTATGTGACATACACACCCCCTTAAAATGTAACATCGTCCTCGATGTTACTTATTCTTCATCTTCTGCAACCTCCTGGAACAGATTCGGGTATGCTTCCCGCATCTTACTTTCCAGTTCCCAGGTAGCTTCTTCAGGACTAAGGTGCTTCCATTGCACCTTCAACTGTCCAATTGTACGGTTCCACAGAGTAATTTCCCTCCTCCCGAGGATATAGTCTGGTTCCACCAGAACTTCTCCTTCTGGTTCCACCTATACAACATTCCAATTGATCACATGAGTAGCATCATGAACATACTTTTTTAGAACAGAAATATGAAAAACATTATGCACTTTCAAGTTAGGTGGTAACGCTAGCTGATATGCAACTTGACCAATTCTGGATAAAATTTCAAACAGACCACAGTAACGTGGTGCTAGCTTTGCACAACTCCCCAGTATTAGAGAGCATTTCTTTGGATTACCTTTATAAACACATGCTCACCCACCTGGAACTCTTTGGGAGTTCTTTTTAAATCTGCTTGGCTCTTTTTCCAATCCTGTGCTACATTCAAATTTTCGTGCACTTGTTTCACAATCTGTTCCATTTCCTTCAATAATTCTGGTCCTAACACTAATCTATCTATTGGATTATTTCAAGAGATAGGAGTGTTGAATTTATGCCCATACAGAATTTCAAATGGACTGAACTTAGCTGATGACTGATAGTTGTTATTGTATGCAAACTCTGCTAAATGCAAGTAGTCTTCCCACTTACCTGGCTGATATTTAACATACATCCTTAACAAATCTTCCAACACCTGATTCACTCTTTCTGTCTGTCCATCTGTTTGAGGATGGAAGGAGGTGCTGAAATTCAGTGTTGTATTTAATCCCTTAAGCAAGGATTTCTAGAAATTCCCTGTGAATTTAGGATCCCTGTCTGAAATGATAACCTTCGGTACACCATGTAGCCAAAAAAACTACTTTAAGAAAATGTCAGCTATGTTTGCTGCCTTGTAAGTAGTTTTAACAGGAATGGAATGTGCTGCTTTACTTAATTTATCTACCACCACCATAATTGAATCGTTCTGATTCTGATTTCTGGGCAATCCAGTAATAAAATCCAAGCTGATTACTTCCCATTTCCAACTAGGAATAGGCAAAGGTTGCAGTAAACCAGCTGGATGCTAGTGTTCAGTTTTCACTTGTTGACAGTCCAAACATCTAGCTATGTATTCAGCTACTTCAGATTTCATATTAGGCCAGAAATATTCTTTTCTTAACATGGTTACAGTCTTTTGGTAGCCTGGATGTCCTGAGTAAGGTGTTTTATGAACTTCGTCCAGAATCAACAATTTAACCTTAGGCACATTAGACACATACAGTCTGTCCTTAAACAATAAAAATCCATCTTTATTTAGACTATAACCTTTTATTAAGCTTTTTGTGGGTTCTTCTTTAGCTAAAATTTGTAATTTTTGATAAATTTCATCCTGTTTTACCCCTTCTGTAAGCTGTTCATTTAAATCAAAAGCATAAGTGCTGATTGCTGCTGTAAAGTTCAGCTTTACGTTTCTTCTCAAAGCATCAGCCACCTTATTTTCTTTTCCTTTTATGTGTTGGATTTCAAAATCATATTCACTCAAGAAGGCCAACCACCTTGCTTGTCTTGCATTTAAGTTGGGCTGATCTAAAAGGTATTTCAGACCCTTATTATCAGTCATTAAAATAAACTTTCTTCCTATTAAGTGGTGTCGCCACATTTTTAAGGCATGTATAACAACAACAAGTTCTAAATCATAAGTTACATAATTCTTTTCGTGGATCTTTAACTTCCTGGACTCATAGGCAATGACATGCCCGTCTTGAGTCAGCACACCGCCTAAACCATCATTACAAGCATCGATGCATACCATGAAATCCTTATTGGGATCTTCTATTCTTAGAATAGGCACAGTTGTTAATAAGGTTTTTAATTTCTTAAAACTTTCTTCACACTTTAAGTTCCAATCGAATTTCTTGCCTTTCTTTTACAAGGAAGTGATTGGATTAGCTATTTTTGAAAAGCCTTCAATGAATCTCCGGTGGTTGGCCTTCTTGAGTAAATTAAGATGTCATCGATAAACATGACAACAAATTTATCTAAGTATTTATGCATTATATTATTCATGAAGAACATAAAGATATCTGGGGCTTTGGTAAGCCCAAATGGCATTACGACAAATTCGTAATGTCCATACCTCGTTCTAAAGGTTGTCTTAAAAATATCTTCATCTTTTATTCTTACCTGATGATATCTTGACCTCAGGTCTATCTTTGAGAACACCGTAGCTCCACGTAGCTGATCAAACATATCATCTATGCGTGGCAACAAATATCTATTTTTAATAGTCATCTTATTTAGTTGATGGTAGTCTATGCATAATTGCATAGTTCCCTCCTTCTTTTTGACGAAGATGACTGGTGCTCCCCAAGGGGACACACTGGATCAAATGTACTTCTTATCTATTAATTATTTTAACTGTGATTTTAGTTCATTAAGTTCTAAAATATTCATACGATACGGATCTTTCGAGCTAGGTACAACACCTGGCACCAGCTCAATAGTGAAATCCAGTTCCCTCCTAGGAGGTAATCCTGGAATTTCCTCTGGAAAAACATCAGTAAATTCATTTAAAACAGGAATGTCTTATATTTTTAACTTATCTTTTTTAGACTTACTTGCCTCATCTGTAATGGTCACATCATAGGCTTTACACCCTTTCCGGACTGCTCTTTTAAGTTGTAAAGCAGAAATTTGCCTAATTACAGTTTTCCTAGGAATACCATTCACCTTTACTGGTGGTTCATTATCATTTACGTAGGTAAAGGTTTTATCATAACAGTTTAAAAATACCTTATGTTGCTCTAACCAATCCATACCAATCAGTAAATCATACGAGCCAAGTGGCAAAACATTAATCTTAACTGTAGTTTTAAAATCATCCATAAGTAAAGCACATTCTTTCACATAACAGGTTACTTTCCTTTTTGCCCCTGTGGCTAATTGAACTAACCAGGAACTATCAAACTTTTCAACCGAAAATTTACACTTTTCCACTATCTGAGGTGTAATGTATCTAAGGCTAGCCCCTGGATCAATTAAAATGGTTATAGGGGTTTGGTTAACCATACCTTCTACTTCCACCATGGAAGTTTGATAATCAGCTTGGCGGTTCTCCAACGCTGCATTTATTCTGGGCATAGTCCTTGCAAGTTCTCCAACGGTCATTTCATCATGCACAGTGTGAATATTGCTGGTTGAATTTTTCCAGTTTGGGAAAACCGAGGCATAATGCGGGCCATTACATTCCTAGAACTTAACAGGCTCCTTCCGTTCAAAATTCTTAGTGAAATTCCCATGATTGTTTGTAGCTTCCTTGCCTTTAAAGTTACTGGAATTATTAGAATTATTAGAAGCACCATTTCTATTTCCCCGGAAGTTCTTACTGTTAGAATAATTTCTGTTCTTATTATTCTTGAAATTCTTCTTGGGTACAAATTCCTTTTTCTTGAACTCAGGATGACTGTTGTTTTTCTTAGCCTTCCAGTTGGCTATGCCTTCTTTCTTCTTGTTCTGTTCAAAATAGAAATTAGCCTTCTGCATGGCTTCCTCCAGAGTCTTCGGGTTATCATACTCGATTTTGTCCTTAATGTGATATGGCAGACAACTAAGAAACCGCTGCACTTTAAGTTTCTCATCGACTAAATAAGGTACATACCTCAACAAGCTTAAGAATTTACTGTTTAAATCCTTCAGAGGCATGGATCCTAACTTTAATTCATAAAATTCTTTAGCTCTTTCTTCATAATATTGTTCAGAGATAAATTTATTTTTGAAGTACCTTTTAAAGGTACTCCAATTAACTTCTTTTTCTTTGATCCCCTTGACTCTTTTCAAATCTTGCCACCATATGTCTTCTTTTCCAGAGAGATTATAAATTTCCATTCTTGCCTTCAGCTGATTTGAATAGTTGTATATCTGAAAATATTTCCTCATCCCGGATAACCAGGACTCTGCTTCCTCCCCTTTTTCAGTCTCTCCGTTGAAAGTTGGGGGCTTTATTTTTTTTAACTCCCTAGAAATATCTTCATATGGTCTATACTTCTTCTTTCTATCATACAACTCAGCCTCACTACTGTCACTAGTAGTGTAATAACTTTGTTTTTCCTTGAACCCTTCAGATGATGAACTACTTTCAGCTTTAGCCAGCTTCATCTTTTTAGATCCTTTCTGATGGCTAGCTTCCTCAGATTCAGATCTTTTGCTCCTCCCTTTAGTCTAAAATTTTTCCATCAAAATTTGGTTCAACTCTTCTTGAGTCTTCAAAATCCTTTCATTGTCCTTCTTGACTGATTCCATTTCAGTCTTCAAATCCTTTATAGTCTGCATCAGCTCTGAAGAGTGTGTAGTTACCTCTTCTAACATAGGTTCTCTGAACATTTGTCTTGTCTCGGTGTTTGGAGACTCCTCCTCAGCATATTCTCCTAACTTATCCATACCTGCCTGTTAGATTCAGAAAAAGAAATTTTATGTTCTTTACATAAAATAGAATATAGGTAAGTATATTATTTTTACTGTTCTACAAAAACTAGTTGGGCCGCATCAAGGCCTAGTATTTGAACCATGCTCTGATACCACATGTCAAAACCCCAAAATTTCCGAAAAATTTAAAATTTTTAATTTTGCATAACATTAACATAATGTAGTTAACTAAACATTTATTTAGTTATAAACTACCACATTCCTTATCTGAATTTATCTGTTGGTTATGTTTAGCAGTAGAACAATTCTTTTCAGTTTACTGACTTTGTTTTCTTTTCGTCCACAAGGTGACACTGTCATGCAAAACTAGGCTTACTTAGCTTTCAAGCTAATGTAGACGTTTTCCTATTCTTACAGACTACAGGTAAGAAGCTTGGTTGGCAGCTTGTCGAAATTCTAAAGTGTTTATAAATACTAGTACGTAAAGTTCAAATAGGAAGATAAAATGCTAAACCATTTTCAATACTTACTGAGGTAAAGTTCCATAACTGTCCATCATTCTAGTGGAAGTAACTTTATGATTCTTTAAATATTACTGTGCTATTCGATATTTATCATAAATGCCTAGCATTAAAAAACTCCAATTGAACTCTTAGTAACATAAAGTAGAAAAAGGTAGAGTTATAAAATTTATTGTTTACCTTCCAAGTGCACACATACACTTACATTGTAATGTTCATTTATAAAAGGTTACATACCACTCTCTCCAAAACTAAGTTTATTTCTTAGTCAGATAGATGACTTACTATAATAGGTTTTGATTCCTCAACCTTTCGTATCAAATAAGTGGACCTGTACTTAGTGGCTCCTATTTTTAAAGGACTGCAGAACTGAATCATTAGTCTAACATTTACGATGATAATTCTTAAATGAAGAGTTTTAAAAGCTTAACTCTTATATGTCACCATTGCTTGGTTAAGAGTCTTTATTCTAGACAAAACAATATCAAAGTAAATGTTATTATTTTCTTTGTATTACTTACCAGTTTCTATTCTTAGGAAATTATGATGAAACCAAGGGGTTAACATTACTATCTGTAAACTTACCATGGTCGATTTTACGACACCCTTGATATCATTCATTAGTATAATTTATACTTAAAATATAGAGTTTAAGTAATTAATTGCGTGAGTATTATTCTTTCCTAAGCATATATACTATACTTTCCATCTACAGTAATTTACGAAACTTATTTCTTTTAAGATTGCAAGAGTTAAAAGACATACTAGTTACTCCCTAGTGGAAAGGGCATGAATGAGACCAAATCATAAAGGATTTAAAATAAATACTTAAATGAATCTTTAGGTTATACATTCCAAGTTTATACATAAGATTATATCATGCACTTACTACTATAGATATAATATGCTCTTAACCAAATGTTATTAAGTAAAAGAATCATGTTATAAGGTTCTAGATTTCAAAGTCAAATACCTCCACGATGAATATAGGGTTATATCTCGTTTTCATTGCATAGATGATAATATATATTGTAACATATTGTAATGATTTATTAACATCTTGCATCGGTGGTAAGTTCCATGTATAAGTTTACGTATTAACATGATTCTTGTTATAATGCTCCAATGATAGGTTGACTCGACCGGGACTAAGGTATAACCTTGGAGACAGCCAAATGATTGTCAATACTGGATCCTTGTGATTAGCTCATTAAAAACTATAGAAAGGAAACCCACCATGGAAAATTATTTGCATGGAGACGTGGCTTCATTTGGGCCATGCATCGCATGATTTAAAAGATTCCTCTCCAAAACCTAGCTCATTATCTTCCCTCACCTTCAGGCACTCGTCCATCTTTAGCGAAATAACCGGCCACTCTGTCACTTGTGATATGCTGCAACTATCTTTAGCTTACTCCTCCCTGGTTAGTTGTCCAACAACACCAAATTGAAGGCCGTTCCATAGTGTTTCTGTTTATCATGCATTACTCGCTCTCTTTTTAGCTTTTCGCTGCCTCAATTGCTTAAAATCGAACCCTTGACTGTATCAGTCCTTACCATTCTCCTTCAGTTTACCACTACGAGGGTGGTTCCTCTTTCAGAGTATCGTGGCTTGAGTTGCACTGTAAACTGTGTGTTATTTGGATAGAATAACATCATGACTCTTAGGGTTTTGCCTTGTCCGCCGAATAACTAGGGTTCTCTGCTGTCAGTGATTAATGAAGTATTGTAATGCCCTTTCCTTCTGCAACTGAATGACATACTTCTTGCTCGTGCTGGTCGCTGGTCGCTACACTGCTGGTTAGCTACGTTTAAATGCCGAGGTAATAAATATATTAATTGTTTCTTTTAATAATAATGCATATTTTCGTGTTTAAAACTCTTTGCCTTTGATATAAAGCTAACAGCCGGTTGTATAATGGTTTTGCAGGTACAACTTACCTCTCTTCTCTATCTACGCAGTGAGTTCGAGGTTACGGCAATAAGAGGCCACGGTAAGCCCTGGTTTTTCCATGGCTCATCCACCTTGTGCAAACCCTTATTGGGTAATAAGGGTTGGCTGTTGCAGCCTAAAAGACCCTCATGGTTTTTGGTTGTTTGTTCGCTGTTTTCACATCTTTGTTAAGACCCTAGTTTTACTGCAGGGCTCTCCGGCTTCATCCGTGAGTGTATATTTTGTTCTTGTAAATATTACTATGTTTTAAAGTAAAAGAACAGGCTGTAAGCCCCCATATGTAATTTCTCAGTAAGGCCGCGAGTTATTATTACTAAACTGGGTTTTGGAATCATTAATTTTGTATATTCTGAATGAATAGGGTTTTTACCCTAATTTGACAGTGAAGAAAAATAACTCCGTTCCTTTTTCTTTTAAAAAAATTACTGTTAAGTTGAAATGTGCTTATGCAATGTTAGGGTTACTAGTTATATTTATAATATGTAAATAATCTCGATAAAAGAGCATCTTGCACTTATGTTATTTATTTCCTGCACAAAATGCATTTAATTTATTTACTGTTAAAATAATATTATTAGGGTTTCTGTACCTCGTTTATAATTTTACTTTCTTGTTAATAAGAATTTGTAATTATTTATGTATAGTTTATACCCTGTAATGATATAGGGTTTTTATGTCTTTCTTTTTACAATAATTTTAAGTATTGTCAATATACTTGTAGCTCAGACAGTATAACTAGTTATGGAATATACTTTCAGTAATAAGAACACTACTTTATATTAATAGTAATAATATTCCTATATTGCATAAATAAAGTACATTATTACTAATATAATAACTATATTATCTCTCTGTTATTCCTATGGCCTCTATATTAGTATCCTTAGTTTATTTTATAAGTATATCGAAAAATAGTACTTGTTATTTAATTCTTGTAAAATTTAATGCTATACTCTCTAAGTTCTTTTATAATTAATTTGTCTTATTAGCTATGATATTTCTTTACATATAAAGAATTAATTAACTCTATCTAGAGTCTATCTCATAAGCATAGATAGTAACATTTAATCATACTCTAAAAAAATAAAAGGAATAACAGCTCTGGAAACTGTTCGAGCTCAGTCCCAATAAAAGAAGGAAAATAATGAAATGACTACATCACAAAACATACATAAAATCTAGACCATATTGGTTTGACAGTAGTATTTATTCATTATATAAATATTCCTACTTTCAGTTTATTATTAGACATATAGTAGTGAAGTTATTCTAATCTGGAAGAAAGAAACTGTAAGGGATAACAGTAGGTACATCTATTTTAATCCTACTCTTCTATTTGTTCTTTACAAATAATTGAATTTCTGAAATATAAAATACTGTACAAGGAAAAATAGTTTTTAACTATAATCTCATACAATTGTCAGTAAAATATCTTGTCTGAAATTAGGTAAGAAACAATCTATTATTCAGCAATCCCATCATGCTATCCTTATTTAAATTTACCCCTGTGCTGGAGTATGGTCTGGTAAACCTAGATGTGGAAAAACACAATGGGTCTTTATTCTTCATCAACAGATTCTATTACTGATAAACTAAAAACATTTACATCACTAACCAGTAAAATATTTATATCATAACTACATACATAACATTCAACCATTCACAGTTATTAAAATATAGACAGTCAAGTGACATAACCTGTTCGAACTGGGACAACAATAGCAATGGGAGGCCGTTCCTCCCTACCAATTCTTGGAGAGCGCTCAAACAGTGACTCCTCAGGACCCACGAGCTTGCTCTGGTCTCCCTGGCTGGAACTAGGTGTATCAATAGTCAGATACCGGTCTTCAAACTCAGTATTAATCTAGAACTTATCAGTAAGTTCTCCCAGCTAACAAGCTGTAATAAACCAAGTTACTGCAGCAATCCTCTCAGAACAACTTCCTTACTGTTTTCCTTTTTTCCCCAAATGAATTTCCTGAATAGCATTCCACCTGAATGTTTCTTCTCTGGAAAATATCTAAGCAGCCTCAGCTCTATTCATTGGGTACTTTTTAAAAGATTGCCTAGGTCTTTTTAGGTTAGTTGTCATTTAATGAGCCACCTGCTCTAATCCCACTTTCTTGGGGGATCATGACCCCAAATATAGGGAAGTTGCCACCTGCAACTTAGGAAGTGTTTGAGGATGCTGCCACTTATCTTTTTCCCTCCACCTAGTTCCATCCACTAGTTTGACCAGTAACCTCTTTTTAACAGCTCTCCCATGCTGTTGTCTCCACAATTTATTTATTAATAATAATATATTCTGAATTACATTCCACTCCCGTTGACTCTGCTGAGTCATCAGTTCCTACTTAGCATTAAGTTTAACATAATTATCAAGAATATAATTAAAACAATTTAACATTATTTTACAAAATTGGGGTATGTGACAACTATGCAAACTAATGGCTGAAGGCAACAGTAATGAAGAAAATAATTGGGAAAATGAAGCAGAGTTACATATGATGGATGTATTTCCTCTTTTCAAAGCTCCAGATTCCTGGTACCGAGACCTTGTTCAATACCTTCAGGAGGGTGTGTTTCCAGAACATTGGAATTCCAAGCAGCGAAGAGCATTGTGCCTTAAATCAGTTGCGTATCAGATCATTGATGTAATTTTATTCAGGAAAAATTATGATGGAGTCCTTCTCATGTGTTGAGAGAAGGAAGACGCAAAAAGGGTCATAATTGAGTTACATGATGGGCCTACTGGAGGCCATTTTTTTGGAGATACGACAGCACATAATATTCTCAGAGCTGGGTACTATTGGCCCACGCTGTTCAAGGATTCTCATGCACATGTTAGAAAGTGCGATATCTGCCAGAGGTGTGGGGGAAGACAAGCCAAAGCAGCAGGACCATTGAAGCCAGTTATGATAATGGAACCATTTGAGCAGTGGGGAATTGATATCATTGGAGAAATAAAACCAAATTCTTTCTTGTAGCACAAATATATTCTAACGGCAACCGACTACTTCACTAGATGGGTCGAAGCCATTCCACTACGTAAAGTCAATGAAGATGCGGTCATGAATTTCTTACAGGATCATATTATGAACAGGTTTGGGGTTCTAATTTCCCTGGTTTTCGATAATGCTAGTTATTTTTCTTCTATTAGATTAACTGCATTCGCTCATGAAAAAGGAATTAAGTTGCATTATTCTGCTAACTACTACCCACAAGGAAATGGTTTGGTGGAATCTACGAACAAGAATTTGATTAGGATCTTGAAAAAGTTTGTCATAGAAAACCAAAGAAGTTGGCATTTAGCATTACCAAACGCTCTTTGGGCTGATAGGGTCACACCTAAGAATTCCTTAGGTGTGTCACCATATACCCTTGTTTATGGAAAATAAACTATACTTCCTCCTAACATTATGCTACCATCCTCCATAATAGCCCAAGAATCTAGAGGCACGGACAACTAAATCTTGCAACTGAGAATTTATAATCTTTTGAATGCGGAAGAGTCTAGATCCAAGGCCAAGGAACATTTTAAGCAGTAGTAGGAAGTAGTGAAAAGGTGGTTTGCTAAGCACAAAGCTAGAAACAAGGAATTTGAAGTGGGAGACTTGGTTCTTAAATGGGATCACCCGCATGATGAAAATGGGAAGCACACGAAGTTTCAATAATTATGGGTAGGCCCTTTTCAGATTGCGACAAAACTTGGCCCCTCAACCTATAAATTGCAAGATTTACAGGGGTGGGAAGAGAACTTTCTAGTTAATGGTTTAGTTCTCAAGCCTTATTTTTCTTGATTTTTTGTTTTTGTTTTGTACATAAATAAATTGATTTGGTTAATTGCTGCTTGTTTTTAGTTAAAATTTATTTTTGATTTCAAGAAAAGAGGCAAACTGTTGGTTGCATGGAGCCTCAGAGTTCTAGATTAATTGAAATCTTTGGGTATAAGACTGTATCCTTTTGTTTGAATCTTATGGAATTTCTTATAGTAAGTAGTTTTCCTAAATGGCTATGAACACATTAAAGTCCTTCTTAATCCTTGAAAGATAACTCAGGATCAAGAAGTCTGCAATACTATTTCGAGGCCCCAACCATTCCACATCTAAAATGTCCTAAGGTATGACAGCAAAAGACCCACAGAAAGGAAGCAGGGTAAACAGTATATTATATATAAATGATCCCATGCCAAGAATTGAAAGCCAAAAGCCTAATAAGAGTAAAAAATCCTAAGAAAGCAATATGTATCAAACAAAGTATTGAATCTTATATGTACAAAATTGCCAAAATTTCTTCTCCGTCCATGAGCTAAAAATTAAATACATCTCTCACACAAAAGGACACTATGGATAGAAGAGCCTGAATAAAAAAATTTAGAAAGAAAGGCACACGGAGGACTCAAAGGAACAAAAAGTTCACAAGCACACAAAAGTGCAAAATGGCATGGGAATGAGGAACAAATGAATATTTCTGTTTGCCATGTGTTATAATCATGTGGTTTCTAAGTTGGAAGATACTCGAAGACCGAGGTAAAATGAAACTCATCTACTTGGCCTCAAAAGAGTTATCTTGACTTTGAAGTCTTAGTTTCCATTTCCTAAATAGGACTATCATCAATGATTAAAAGTAACCCAGACATCTAGAAGTATTCAACATGTATGTTTTATTGCTAAACAGTCTGTTGCTTAAGGAAGAAATTATCTAAATATCTGGGTTCACCAGGTTGTCGCCATTTGTTGCAGCTGCAACGTTATCCCAAGTTTCTTAAAATTTTGGACCCTCCTTTAATTTTTTTCTTGCTTAGATTTATTGAAATTGCTTGACTCTGCTGCGAGTTTGATCTTTTGAGGATGATTGCTGAATGAATATATTTGTCTGCTGATGCTGTTATGTTTAACTTGGTTTTGACTTACGGGTGATTTCCTTTGGTTGTTGTTGGAAGTTTTTTGAGTTATGAGTTGGGGCCGTAGTCACCTATGCAGCTGCCCTTACGGAAGATTTATAATGAATGAACCGATGTAAAGTCTGTTGTTTTCCAATGCATGTTTTTCTCTGTCATATTATTTTACTGTCATATTTTTTCTTTCCGCTGTCGGAGGTATTTTGTACAGTGTATTGGATCCGCTGTTCTCTAAAGAGCTACTATTGCAGAGGATAAACAATGAATGTTCTGATGTATAGCCCCTACCCTAGCCGATCCCACGGTTTTATCGCTTTTCCTCATTAATCGGAGTAGTTCATAACTATGGGTGGAAGGCGTGTCTATTTGATTCCCACCATTGTGGTTCCTTAATAGACTAACCATCTGATTCTATAATAGTTTCAACCTTTGATGTATCGAATCCAGTTGCAATGCTTTATTTTACCGATGTTTTTTTTTGCTCCGGAGCACCTAGACCATGGGTTACCCGCCGTTGCATCGTTTTAGTAAATTAACCGACAGACGTTATGTGTTCCGATTCGCCGATGAAGTTTTTATCTGTCGGAGTTTTAGTTTTCCCGACGGCAGGGTTTTTCTCACCCTACACGATGGATTTCTTGGTTTTTGATCAGGTTTGAGGTTTCCATGTTGAAAGCACAGTCCCGATTTGTTACCGTTGATGCTCATTTTTATTGGTAGTATGATTTACGTTCATTGAAAAGTGGTTTGGATAAATGATGCATTTTTTGTGTTGATCGCATACAGACATGGGAGATTTTCTCAGATCCAGTTGATGACTACTGTTGCAAAGAAGTCATAGCTGGAGGACAATTCAGAAGTAAGTTGGTTGAAGAAAGAAGAAACTAAAGCATAAATAAGAAGAGATGTTTCTCAAGGAAAAGAAGATAGTGAAAGTCTGAGATCAACAGGATCTCAAAAGGACCAATAGATTACTGAGCGTAATCACTAAGAACAGTGTCTCAGGCTTGGGAAGTTCATCAGTTACCAAGCCGGTCCTTTTTACAAAGTGCCTGTAAATCTTAATCTTAATTTGAAATATAACATTTGTATGAATCATGAGCACTCATAAAAGACAAAATTGTAAGACTAAAACATTTGGGGAGCCAAAAGGTCATGGGGTGGGGGCAACCTGGAGGTTTTTCTATTTTTGTATAAATATAGGAAAGTTCGAGAGAACCGGGACTTTTTCCCAGTGAGATTGGTGAGAACACATTGTAAGAGGAACTATTTCATTTTGCAATATACTATTAGAGTTTTTCCTGTTGGAGAAAGCTTTGGTGGAATGTTCAAATGTTGTTCAATGGATTTTATTAAAGGGGAACTATTTCGTTTTCATCCTTTATTCATTAACCGTGAGATCGTTCTAACTTGTTGAACCTATGTTCTTTTATGAATGTTATTTGGTTTATTATCTCATAATTTCCATTATGAGTAATGAATGTTTTCATAGACAATGAGCTATCTTGTTGTTCATCCATCTATTCATGTTTATGTGTTTTGAATCAAAGAACAACTACATGTTATTTTTCTTAATGCATGAATAGTAATACATTACTCATTAAATGATAATCTCACTTCCTAGGGATAGCTTAGTTAGTTTTATTTCCTACTATGTGTAGTTTATATGCGAGAGAGTCTAAGACAAGAGGTAAGAACCTGCACATCACATTGTGACTGCTCTTCGTATTCTTTGTCAATCTACATTTTAGATAGGAACTTGCATATCATACTTAAAGTTAAAAACACAAAAATATATACGGTGGACCAGGCCGCAACCAGTAAAACCTTTTAATTTTTGTTACTTGACCTACGATAGCCGGACAATAAACCAAACAGATTCCCCATACCAAACATTCATGGGCTAGTTGGGAACGTTGACTAGGGAGAATTCCTTGCTGTTGCTTTCTGTGATTTTCCAGGCCTCAACAAAACCCTTTGAGCCTAGCTGAAGATCGTAGTGGCCTTTAGGGTTCCACACACCATTAATCAATTTAATCAGATCTTTCTCCTTCATCCATATCCCCACAAATTTCCCTATTAGGGATTTTTCCTTCCAAGACTCAATCTTACCTATGACTACCTTAGATCTGATTTGGATCGCAGGGATAGAGGTTGTCTTCAACAAACAACTCCCCAATCCTGCCTTCTTGACTTTCTTGGAGCCTGGCTGAATCCCACCTTCTTTTCTGCCCTCGAACTGCTCCTCCTGTTGAACTACGTGATCCCCACCTACCTGGGAAATATCCCCCTGCCCCGATGTCACCATCGCACACTGCAAGAGGCCTGGCATCGACTCTCGAGGGCAAGCCAGCGCGTCCTGACCGCCCTTCACCCTGCGATACTAGGGAAAACCCTACCGCTGCCTTTGCTCTGACTCTCCTTAGCTCAGGATCCGCTAACGGTTAAAAGTTACTCGTTGCATTCAGATACGACACATAGTTTTAGTTAGGTTCTTAAGGAGAAGGATTGTTATGTTTATTTAAAAAAAATATATTAAATATGAGAAAATTAAGAGAAGGATTTGTATATGTAAAATTAGGATTGAATATTTCATAAGAATAAATAGAAAAGTTTTAGCAATATTTGTGTGAAAATTTGGAGGGTAGTAGTGTTAAAACATAATAGTGCATTTAAAAGGTAGTTAATTTTTATTAATAAAATAAAGCGGTTTAAATGGTCAAAGTAACTCTCTCATTTTTTATGGGATTATAAAAGAAATCTATTGTTGCACGTGTTAAACCTATTTTTAAGTTATTAAGTTTTCAATTTTACACTCTTGATTCTATTTACATATCAATTTGGTATTATATTTGACTTCTATGGCTACATAAAATGGATCCATTCCCTTCCACATCAAGCCTCCAATTCTTTCATAGGGATAATCTCCCTATAACCTTCAACATTTTCTTCCCAAAGACGATAATAGAGGCACATAGAGAGACACAACTATCTATATCTCTCACATTATTATCACACACTTCTTAAGTTATTCCATGATGTCAACCATAACTTCATGGATCCTCCCAACAAATCCAGTCATTAGGATGCATCCCTTGTAGAAGAACAAGTGCAATTTTTACATCAACAAAAAAAAATATTCGACATCACAGTAAACTTCTTTAGGATCATAGTCTTTTCATAAGTTATCTAACTACATAACTAGAAGGTTTGAATCTCAACAAGACCACATCTTAAACAATCTATAGACTGTGCTAGGACCCTAAATTGACCTTGACAATTTTTTTGATGCTTTTGATGGAAATCAGATTAAAGCTTTGATATGCGCCTTCTCTTAATATTTCCAACTTTAAACCGTGTATAAAAAAAGAGACAGTCTCCTTGGAATCCTACTATGTACAAGTGTTAGATTTCTAATGCTGAAATTGGGCTAAACAGATGGGTGGTGTGCTACATACTCCCTTTTCACAAGAAATCAATGATGAGAGAATTAGTTAAATCCCTCTAGTGCCATCAATACCTAGGACTAGTTTTTCACTACATTTTGAGAACATTTCTTAATCTATGAGGGTCTCTAAATAGAATATGGGTGCATTGACTTCAACTATGTTAGGCTTCCACTCAAACATTTCAACAATACATTGAAATATTATGCAAAATCCAAGTGCAACTCTCTTTTTTAAATCCATAATAGGTATCTGATATTTATTTTAACTATTGTTTACATCCTACTCTCAATCATGAAGTTCTTTTGGTGCATAGATATTCTTTTTCATTATCTTTTCAGCATGATTGGGATCCTAAAAAGAAGCAAGTGAAACACATGGTTCCCTTTTTTTCTTCATCTCAATTCACCCCTTCCCATCAAAGAACTCCCATGGGTGTGTCTTCTTCTATGGTTTTTCATAGCCGCACTACCTACTGGTCAATATTATACATTCCATGGGTCATCCTCTCACAATGCAATAGAGTGTTGTGCTTCACAATGTTCCAAATTATTGCTAGGGATACCTTACTAGCATGTGCATCCTTCCACATATGATTCACACACCTACATATACACCTGCAATAAGGATGTTCAACACTTTTTCTTTCAATAATGTGTTACTTCCTCTCTTAAAACCCTATCCTATAATGATGTTGTATGCCAAGTCACTCTCTATACATATTTCCATATATGTTTTATTTGAGAAGTTAATCCTAATCAACTCCTCCTTGCAACATTGGAATTTCTTCTATTTTATTATCAAATGTTTTTATTAAACCTACCACTATTCTACCCCTATGACATATTGACCTTGTCCCTAACACCCCTATTCTGAATTCACAACCCCCTTCTCTTACCTCTACCGATAAAGATGAGTTTTATAAACAAATTAAGCAACGATTGCAAGCATGAAAGATTCGTCCCAAATGCTCACTTTGTGGTTCACGTACCTTTATTATACCTAAGAAGGAAACTTGTATATGGAAGCTAGCCATTGATTGTAAACCTCTCAATAAGATGACCATGAAGAATATACCCATTTCCTTGTATTGAATATTTTATAGAGAATTTATAGGGTTCTTTTTAGTTTTCAAAGTTGTATCTAACTTTAAGATGCCATTAGGTTAGACTAAAGGAAATTGATGCATGGAAGAAAACATTCAAGACCAAATCTAGGCTTTATGAGTGGTTTGTTATGCCATTTGGTGTAACCAATGCCCTTGCTACCTTTGTGAGACCCATTATCGACTTATTTCATCCCCACCTTGGATTATTTGCCATTATTTATCTGGATCATATCTTGATTTTAGCAAGACCCACGATGCCTATCTCGTCTGTATTCATCAAATGTTAGATATTTTTCCTTCCAATCGGCTACACGTAAGAGCCATAAAGTTTGTGTTTGGCCAATGCATTATTTCTTAATTGGGATTTTAATTTCTTTTCCTTTTGAAATTGCATGGAACCTAACAATATCAAGACCCTCCTAGACTATCACTTACCCCACACTATCGATGGCATTTAGAATATTTTTGGGTGGTGTTAATTTTTATCAAAAGTTAATTTTTAAGTTTTCCAAGTTGTCATGTCCTCTCCATGTACTCTCCAATAAACGTATTTTTTATTGGACCCTAACATTAAATCCAACTTTCAACATCTTGAGCATCACTTATGTTCTACAATCATCCTTAAATTATTTGACTTCCAAAATCCTTTGAGATAGAGAGTGATGCTTCTAATTACAATATTGGGATTGTTATCGAGTAGGGATACCATTTTATAACATATCATTTATAATTCTTATTAGTATCAACTGAAATATGGCATATACGATAAGGACATCGGTTCAAATTTCAAAACATTATATTTGATGGATAAAGAAAGAGTACTCCAACACATCACAAAATATTGATGTTTCTAAATTCATAATATAAGCTTCAAGAAGAGCTCAATCACAAATAGATTTTCTACATCCAACAATTTCATCTAGTGCTCAAATCTAATACGGAGTCACACAATCAAGTAGCTGATCTATTGAGTCATCAATCTATCCTAGTATTGCAAATTTTGGATGTGAGAATTCCCGCTTTTAACGAATAGAAACAACAATATGATGTTGATGTAGTGTTTCCAGTTTAGTTGTACACATGCCCTACAACACACAACTTACAATGAAATCAACACCATTTCTAGTTTACAAACTTCAAGAGGGTTAGGTACCACATGCATCAATTTTTTGTAGCTACAAAGGCTAGTTTGATGCTTGTTAGGGAAGCATTTTATTCACTTTACGAGGGACAATTCAAGATTCATAAGACTCTCTTGCATTTACATAAACATTTTTTTTGGTTTTATATTTCCAAACATTTTAATAGATTTGTGAGGTATTTTTCTTTATGCAAGTAGAACAATCTTGCTAATTGAAAGCTTGGATTATACCAACCACTCCCACCTCCTACATATATTTGTGAGGATGTTCCTATGGATTTTATTTTAGGATTTTGATTAGCCTTCAAGAAATATAATTATGTTTTTATTTTAGTTTGTCAAATCTTTTTAAAGATGGCCTTAAATGCATGCCCTATTTAACAAGTAATTTTGTGCATGACATGCAACATATTTTCTTTTCTCCAATCTTTGGGTAACTTTTGGCCTTCTGTACAATATCACTTTTGATAAGGATGATTGTTTTTTCAATTATTTTTTGAAGGTTCTTTGGAAAATGCTATCTAGTGAAAGATATTATTCTTTAGTGCTTCCCACCACTAAACCAATGACTAAATTGAGGTGGTTAATCACACCTTAGTGCTATTTCTCTAGGTATCCTATTCCAAAAATGAGCAGCGGGATAAGTTATTACACATAATTCAACATTGTTATATTAGATAATTTCACTTAATCATAATATATTCTTCTTTTGAAGTTTTTTATGAGTACCAACCAACCACTCCTTTTTCAGTTCCCAACCTTTTTACTAAATCCTACTTCACAATAACAATTCAATGTCAAAAAGCATCCCATTGCATTTGTTGAACATCTATCCCATATTCAACTCTAGGTTTATAGAACCCTTCAAAGCAACTAATACCACATCAAGATGTTGTGTGATCACCAGCATATCCATACAGCCTTCGATGTTGGTGATAAGGCACGCCTATATATTCAGTAACAAGGATTTCGAGGGTTAAATGCAATAAACTTCATCCACCTTTTTATGGACCATATTAGATTTTCTAGTATTTCGTTGAAAATGCCTTTAAACTACAAATTTCACTACAATTGGGTAGTTATCTAGTAGTACATGCTTCCTACCTCGAACTATATGAGCCCACGAGGGATTCACCTTGTTGAGCAATATCTTATCAAGTTCATTCATAAATGAGGTTTTTAATTATGAAAAATAAGGTCAATATATTGTACGTATTGAGGGGTGGGGAATATGATTTGGGGAGTTTATAGGGATTGTGGGGGTATAAAAATGGGTTTCTAGTAAAAATAAGGAATATATTGTAAAAATAGGGTTTTTTTTCTAATTTAAAATATGTATTGGGAGGGAGATCATCAAAAATGATTTTCGTAAGTAATTTTCAATATCTAGTGAAATTAAGGGTATTCTTTAATATCCCATGAATGAATGCACTATGCCATGGTTTCAATAAGTGAAGACCCCATGTATGAGCCATTCTAAATTCATAAAGACCATCCCATTTCTCATCTAATGGACAATGGTTATGGTTTCCAACCCTCACTAGATAATGACAACTTGTTGGACGTACACCACCCATCCATTCGTAATGATCTTATCACTATCTACCTCTTGCAAAGCAAGAGTAAGCTACCTACCCAAGCTAAATAGTTCATAAAATATTAATTTGTTACTGATTTTCCTCATTATATTTTGTAGTTGGAAACACATTAATCTTCAAATAAAAACGAAATGGTGTGGATTCATATATAGAGAGAATAACGCTAGGGTAATTTTTATTATTAAAATAAAGACTATTATGTGTCCATAGTAACCGAGGCTATTGTTATGTATTAGTCTTTTATGAGTTGATAGAAGTTTATAGTTATGCATTATTCTTTTAAAACCATTAATCATTCCATACTTGGTACAAAATAAAATATAGAAAAGTTGTGATTAGACTTGAGAAAGGGAGATTCTTTTAATCTATCCTTCTTTAGTTTTTATTTTACATAACTTGTTAAGTCTACTAATTTTAAAAGGTGGTTATATTAAGAATGGTTTAGAAAACTACAAAAAGAATGCGTATATTACCTCAAAGTTGTAAATGCATTTTTATTTTTTATTTTTTATGGTTTTATAAATTATAAAAGTGTGATTAATATAAATATAAATATATTATTTTATTTTAATAAAATCTATTTTTTATTTTTTATTTTTTTCATAAGTTCTGAGAGTAATGCTCATTTTATCAAGTTTTCAGAGTAGTGCTCATTGTATTATTTATGTTTATAATCAAAATCAAATTTAATTATGTTTATATTTAACCATTTTAATAAATAAAACATTTTTCAATAAAAAATATAAATTAAAATATCTCAAAAGAACTTTCAAATAAAATTGCAATTAGTTTAATAAATATAATTTTAATTGAAAAATTCAATTATTTTATTTAATTCATTAAAAATAAGTAAAAAAATAAACAAATTATTTGATTATCTAATTAAACAAACATTATTATCAGAAATATATAATTATAAGACTATATTATTTAATTAATTAAAAATAAAAATAACTAAATTAAATTCTAAACAAATACATTTAATTTCTTTTATATATATTCCAAATACATAAAATTTGAAAATAAACAATCTTAATGTAGTGTAGAAATGATTAAAGGAATTTATATAATATTAAGTTAAGACTTTTTTCCTATATGAATCTTGGTTTGAATAATCTCTTGACAAGTTTACACACATTAAACACATTTTTCTCTCGAAAGTTTCCCACCCTACTTAGTCTTGGATCTTAAATATTAGAAGCTTTCACACACAAACATTTATCTTTATTTTAGGTTTTCTTTTTATAAATTCATTTTATTTGATATATATGAAAGAAAGTTTACCAAAAAAAATGAAACTTTATCTAATTCTATTGATAAGTTTTTTATCATGATTTTATGTATAAAAGAAAATGGAATGACCAACTCTTATATGATAATTAAGAATAGATTCTATGAAATTTTGTATGGAAATTTTAAAGTCATAATACTAAAGAAAACAATATAATTCTCTCAAAGAACTAGAATTTCTACCTTAAAAAGATTTATGAAACTTGTGATATTCTTGACAACATTAGAACGTGGAAGAAGTTTTCTCTTCTGAAGGCATAGA
Source organism: Pseudotsuga menziesii (assembly GCA_001517045.1). Classification (NCBI taxonomy): domain Eukaryota; kingdom Viridiplantae; phylum Streptophyta; class Pinopsida; order Pinales; family Pinaceae; genus Pseudotsuga; species Pseudotsuga menziesii. Next base: position 760,722 of record LPNX010045966.1, read on the forward strand.
GTTTGGGGTTAAGGGACTCTCAAAATGGCTGCAAACTAAGGATATTGAAGGATATGGTGTATAAATCTTAAAATTGGTTGGCATATCCTCATCCCTCACATCCACAAGCTCCTACATTTAGCAATGAAGCACGGTATCCCTAATCCATGAACAAAAAGCCTCATTGTTCCAATTTTTGAAAGTGGAGATAAAAACAATCCATCTAATTATAGCAATATTATAATTAACCCTCTTTTAACATTTAGTTATATAGAATTAATTTGGAAAAGAAAATCACCACATGGATAGAAAATTATGGAAAATCAGCTAAATTCCAGATAAGATTTAGGATCTAAGTTCTATCTTAAAATGGATCTACCAAGCTTCTAAAGAAATCAAATCTCTGTAGTTAGAAATTCATTTTTAAAGTAAAAATCTCTGTAAACTTTAATTTATTTAATTTTTGTAATTTTATTTATATGTCATTTTAAATCTAAATTAAACAGACATATATTCTTTTAGGTCAACTCTTAGACAAATTCAAAAATTTAATAAAAACTGTTTTATTAATAACATACGTTTAGAATTCACTATTAAAAAAAACTCTGCTGTGTAACCTAGTTTCAAGTAAAACAAACTAAAATTAACCTAGTTTAAAGTAAAACAAACTAAAATTTCATTGAATTATGAAGTTGACAGTGAAATGCATATCAATACAAACTGAACAGTAAGTAAATTTGGCAATCCTAGCAATGATAACGTCAGCTGGAGTTCCTTAACCGGAAACAAAACATTCAGAAAAAAAGTTTCGGATATAAATTAAATGTTTTAATCTTTCTTAATCTAAAATATCTGGACAGAAGGTGAACAAATTATTTCTGTCTTCATCAGTTTGTAAGGATAATGGTGGGATTACTTATTTTGAATTTAAATTAATTTAAGTTAACATTAATTAAGTTGAATTACATTTTTATTTGAGATTTGGGGTAAACTACAACCTAAGTTTTCTCATATATGGATGAGGATGAAAAAAATGTACTATGCAAATTGATTTGTTGAGATTGATTTTATAGCAGTGGTTCAAAATTGGAAATAAACAATTATAAAAAAATATATATATATAAAAATTAACTAGTAGCAATGCATGGATAACTCATAGCCAAAAGAAAGAAAATATAAAAAATAACTCATAATTGATAAATAGATAACATGAAGAATGTAGGTGATCACATGTAGCTAGGCATAGGTAACTCACAATTGATCCACTTTAAGTAGAAGAATATGAAGAATAAAAATAAATTCCAAACTATCTTCCATTTCATAACTATCTCTTAACCATTTCATAACTATCTCTTAACCACAAACTATGTAGCTGTGCTAGTTATTAAAAAGATACAACTAACCAAAATACCTAATCCAACCACAAACTTTGTAAATGTGCTAATTATTAAAAAAATATAACTAACCAACGTTCTTAGGGTTAGGGTTAAGGTTTATATGCAGCATTATTTAATGATGTTCGAAAGGCCAATTTAAAAGGGTTAAGGTTTAGGGTTGGCGTTTATATGCTAACATTAATTAAATGACTTAATAGAATGATGTTCTAAAGGGTGTTCTCCATTCAAAATCAGACTACGACCTGACCTGCTGAGGAACCCTTTACTTTAATCCGAAAACCAATAACCAATCAGTCAACCGAATTTGTAAAGAGAAGAATGAGATGGGCATTGACCAAAACTTAACGAAAATTTTGTCATCGATTTCGTCTTGTCTAATCTTTAGGACCCACCCTGCAATAATTCATCCACTCCAAAGAAAAGTAGTATTATCATTCTGCCTGTGTGAATGCTCGTATAGATTTGAAAACATTGGCAACATAATGTCATTCCGCACTGAGAAGCAGCAGCTGGCCCACTCTACCAATTTCCTGACAAATTGAGTGGGCCTGTATATGAACATCAACATTCGCCAAAGTTAGATGTGAGGGCTTACTGTCGCTGGAGAGGGACGATACAGAGAAAGAGACAACTAACGTACAGGTAGCTAACAAAAGCATTTCTCTTTCTCCTAAAGACAAAAACGAATACGACGTTCCAACCGTGTGTATGAGAATGATATTCCTTTGCTTTATTCTGAGATAAACCCAGCTCTTTTTGTCTTGTTCCAGTGCGTTGCAGCTAAGGTGATAAGTAGTGAAAGTATGCTTTATTTATGATGCTGTATAAATGTGATAGTTCTACACAATAACAGCATCAGCAAAACCATGAGTGCACGTGGAAGGAAAGAAGGAAGTCTGACCTAAAACAGGGCTTCTAGGTATTTCTCTATAAGAGTTCTTGATAAGAGTTCTTGTTTTCAGGACGGGCGTAACGGAACGGCAGTCCAATCCATCGGTAAGACGAGACAAAAAAAAAAGGGCTTGTTAAGCTCGTCCTTCCAACGATCGAACAACCGGTCGAGAAAACAAAATACGTTAGAGAGGGCCCAGCCGCCTAATCGATGTGACTGAACACCTTCACACATTTGAATATTTTTTCCTGCATTCCTACTGTTCTTGCAGCACAATAAGAACAAAAGTTGTGTTGGTAACAAGAATTTGATAACATGTCCAGACGTAAATGAAAAAGGAAAGGCGGCTTTTCATTTCACCCGTGGACCCTTCACGGGTGAATGCAAGATTACAACACTTGTCCCATGGCATCAAGAGTGCAATAAAGTTTAAATGAAACAAAAAAACAAATGGAAAGTCCAAAACTAAACACATACGGAAAGAAGAAATAAATCCAATCACCTTATCTTGTTGCATTCAACCCCACAAAGACAAACTCTCAATCTTTTCACTTCAAAGGGACTCTGAAAATGTGTGGAGGACGATGAATTAAACATGCAATCATGTCAAATTCATTCCAGAGTATTTAGGTTCTAAGCACATGCAAAAAGTAGTCTTTGTGTACAGAGAATTTATATCATTGCATTTAGATTCATGAGGAGTATTTATGATGTGGTATTAATAAATTAAATTATGTGAGAAAGAAAAACAACATATATATATATATATATAAAGATGAATTAAACCTCAAATCATGTCAAATTCAAATTCATTCCAGAGTATTTAGGTTCTAAGCACATGCAAAAAGTAGTCTTTGTGTACCAGAGAATTATATCATTGCATTTAGATTCATGAGTATTTATGATGTGATATAGTATTTATGATGTGGTATTAATAAATTAAATTATGAGTATTCATGATGTTATATATATATAAACACTTTCATCAACATAAAAGGTTATATATATATATACACACTTTTATCAACATATTAAAAGGTTAATATGAATTTTTTTTATTATCTTTTAATTATTTTATTTAATAAAGATAATTATTTATTAATTTTTATTTCTCATTGCATCATTAAAGATGGTGATTGTTATTATTATTGGTGACAAATACTCTACATGCAGTAGAGCATTTAATGCGACGGCAGTGGCACTGTGCGCCGGATCTCACTTTGGAAAAGACGGACAGTGCGACCATCGTCGCATTAAATGCTCTACTGCATGTAGAGTATTGGATGCCATTATTATTATTAAAGTCAATGAAGACCATATTTGTTTTATGAATTGTGAAAAATATTTCTTGGTTGGATTTATAATTGTATATATGTGTTTTAAAAGTAATATGGAAAGCATTCCTTAATCACCATAGTTTTGACACGTTTAAAAGATTAGAAAGATGAGTATTGAATATCTAATGTGAGAGTACTTTTTATATCCAACTTTTTTATTGATAAAGAAGTATATTTTTTTGACCCACTATGTTTTATGAATTGTCCAACACCCTATAGCCATATTAATAATCTCCTTATAATATCTCAATTTTCCTTTATCCTCTAACTTTTACAATTTCTTGTTGAATTTAGATGTAATGACTTTTAATATTAGGGATATTTTGCATAATGACGTCTTCTTTGATTCCCTAGTGATTTAGGCCAGAATTGGAATCTTTGTTCCCACCTTGTTTGAGTCATAAGTGTCTTAGGTAAATTTAATATGTTCCAATATTTCTCCTTGAGAAGTACAAAACTTGTCTAGCTTGTGGAGAAACCCCTCATGGAAATTATAGTAAGCCTTATTGTCACTTTCATCTACATGAACTTGGTCCTATATGTACTAAACTACCTCTTCTAAGTCCTCATCTTTTGTGTGTACCTCTTTGTATGCATACCGAGTAAAATGATCTATGTGCATAAGAGTTCCCAAAGCTATGATAATGGATGTGGGTGAGATTGAGAACATGGCTACCAAATTATTAGTACTTTCCTTATTATACTTATGTTTAGATGAGATTTTTGTAAAAACCCCATCCACATATACTGTTTTCTTTCTTGAAGCTACTCTAGGATTGTAAGTACTATATTGGTTAGTAATTAGTGTGAATTATGGTTTCCTTTCCCATTAAAGAGTTATTTCATTTCTTCTTAATAGCTTGAACCAAAAAATAGAGTTCCTTATCATATGTAGGCAATTTCAAGTCTCCTCCATGAAACATTTCAGAATGACAGAACAATAACTTATCTCCCTAAATCAAGGGTGCTCCCAACACATATTCAACTACATCATGTCTCCACTTAAAAAACATTTTGAAAATTTGGAAATACAATAATTGGCGCTTGACTATTTTTATTTTATTTTATCTCATAAGTATTTTTTCCTTGAATTATTTTCCCATAATAAACTCCTATTGTTGAACTCTATGGCATCTCGAGAAACTCATTCTATAAGCCTTAAAAACAACACATGTTTAAATATAAGATATTAAAGAACACCCCTAATTTCACTAGATATTAAGGAATGCCTCCAAAAATCCTTTTCTTAAGCCCCCCTCCCAATTCACATTTCCAATTAAACAACCCAATTTTCACTAGATATCTTAGGCAGATTAAGATTTACATCCTTATTTACCCATCCCAATGTATATGGGTGAGTATATGGTCATGAAATTACAATAAAAAATATCTAACTAGTTGTGCTATGAGGTTGGAATATGAACCAAAATCAAATAGAGCATATGGATTTGTCTTCTTGACCTATACCTTAACATGAAAGTCTTTATCCATATCCCTATCTTTGACTACAAAAAAGAGTGGCCATTAGTGGCTATTTTAGCTCAACCTTTTAGTGTTAGCTTATTTTAATTTGGCATAACTGTTGGATGTCAAATTCAACATTAAAGAACATTTCAACATAGCATTGGGTTTAACTTCCTTTTTAGTGTTGGTTTTAGATTCCTTTTTAGCGCCAGGTTTAGATTCATTTTCAGTGCCACATTTATCTTGATTTTTAGTGCTAGGTTTAGTGCCAAGTGTTCATAGATTAAAATTTATAGAAATAAAATTAAAAAAATAGTAAAAAAATGATGAGAAATGTTGGGATTTGAACCGAGATAACTTGTTAAAAGACAATATCTCTATTTTAGATACATTCCCACAAAAAATATACCATTAAAAGTATAGATTTGAACTAGAACTAGACTAACGTAGTGCAAATTAGAATTTAAAGAAACATAATAGTAAATGGTAAGACATGAAAACATAAATGGAAAATACTAAATGAATGTTTGGATTTGACCACACATCACTTTACAAAGAGAAATAACTCTCCTTCAGCTATAGTACCACATAATTTTTTCATTAAAAATGCATATCTAAAGTGAAACTAGCCTAACCTATGCATGCAAGGAAGTAAATAATGCAAATCTTATATGTATATCAACCTTCAATACAAAGGGAAAACTAAGTAATAAGATATAAATAGGTTCTAGGATTTGAACCTAAATATTTTTACAGGAATGAAAGGATTTCCATAGGCCACAACCATGAACTAGATCAATGTATCGACGTGGAACCCCCCAAAATACCATTATTTTCTTTTTTCTCCACTAAAGCTACAACAAGAAAACAACAATAAACATTAAAAAGTCAATAAAGGAAAAAACAATTAAAAGAGGAAAGAAGGAGAATATGGTAAAGGAAATCCATTAACTTCCTTATAGAGGCGTCTCCATCAAACCTTAGTCTCTATGCTTGAAACCCTAAAATTACAACAACAAAAGAACAGTAAACATTAGTGAATCAATGAAGTAAAAGTAAAGTAAAAGATGAAGAATGAAAGGGGGAGAAGGAAGGGAGAAGTCATTACCTTAATTATGGAGGTTCTTTCATAAAACCTTAGTCTCCATGCATGAAACCCTAAACTTGCAACAATAAAACAAAAAAAAAATTAGCAAATCAATAAAGGGTGAAAATGCGAAGTTGGGTAACACTTCTGTGAGAATCGAGTGCCCAAGCAACATAGCGGATGATATTTGGCCGAATAATATTTTTATTCAGTCGAATAACTATAGTTATTTGGCTGAATAATGGATCCCTTATTCGATCGAATACTTTTTAATGGGAACTGTTTAATTTGATGGAACACATAGTCGGCCGATAATTTTAACCGATGGTTCAATGTGTATTCAACCGAACAATTATTCTGCATAAAAGGTCGGCTGTGCCCTCATTTTCATGGTTTTCGCCTGCTGTTGTTTGTTGTCTTCCTGTCGTACATGCCCCGCCACCTCGTCTTGCATGCCCCTCCACCCCATCATGCATGCCCCGCCACCCCTTCGTGCTTGTTCTGCCACCCTGTCATGCTTGTCTTCCTAGTCGCTTGTTATACTTGTTTCGCCACCCAATTTGTCGCTCATTATCCCCATCCCAGCCTCTTCCTGTAGTCTCTCCTTTTTTATGTTGACGTGTACATCTGCCACCCTGCCACCTGTCTGTCACCATTAGCGTGGAGGTCTGTTCGACGTGGAGGTCTCTTCGTCGTGGATGTCTGTTCGTGGAGGTCTATACGTGGAGGTGTGTTCGTGTTCTGTTCTTGGAGGGTCTGTTCGTGGCCTGTTCGTGCTTTGCTATCTTTTTGTCACGTATTCAGGTATTTTTTTTGCAATTTTTTTTTTTAATTCGAATGTTGAACAAGTGATTCATGGCTTATCATATCCAATAGCTAAAATTTCTTTTTCGTCGTAGTTTTTTTGATTTTATAGTTTTTTTTATATTAAAGTTTGCATATGTTAATTAGTAGTGTAGATTTCTTCTTGTTTTAATCTTAGTTCATAGGTATTATTAGGAATATATTCATTAATGAGCTCTGTCCATTTGGACAGAGTTCATCAACTTTGTCCCTCATCACTTTATTTAGCATAAGGGATTTTAGTTGATTTTTGCTTATTAGTTACAGTTTATACTTACCATTATATTAGGATATTGTATATTTCTTTAAATTTTAATTTTAGTTCATATGTATTATGATGAAGATATTCATTCATGAACCTGTCCATGGATAGAGATGTTCATGAACTCTGTCCATGGATAGAGTTCATGAACTTTGTCCATGGACAGAGCTGATGAACTCTGTTCACATGGACAGAGTTGATGAACTCTGTCCATGCAGAGTTCATCAACTCTTCCCATGTAGAGTTCATCAACTCTATCCATGAACAGAGAGTTGATGAATTCTGTCCACATGGAGAGAGTTGATGAACTATTTCCACATGGACAGAGTTGATGAACTCTATCCACGTGGACAGAGTTGATGAAGTCTGTTCACATGGACAGAGTTCATCAACTCTGTTCCTGATCACTTTACTTAGCATAAGGGATTTTAGCTGTTTTTAAATAAATCATAAACAAAAAAATATTATTACACATAAAATACCAAATATTACCGATTACTAATTGTTTGAACTATGTATTTTTAATATAAAATACCAAATATTACAAATAACAATTATTATTACAGTGAGGTTAGTATCATTCCCATTAATATATGTCATAAAACAATCCCAAATAACCTGAATAATGATTATTAGTTATAGTTTATACTTACCATTATATTAGAATATTGTACTGATTATTAAACCTATAAATAGCTAAAGATCAACTCTGCATTCATAAAAGTAAGATCTGTTTGTGGTTAAGATTTAACATGTACAAAGGGTTATAGAAATAATATATACAAAGTAAACTATTTATACATAAGCTCTAAGCTGAACTGATTACAACCTGTATTAATATGAAGTAATATGCAAATGCTGATGATTACACTTTTCATACTATAACTTTTTGTACATTGTTGGCACGTATTGTTCATTTTTTCGGTGGTTGGTTTGTTTTGCTTCTTTCGTTGATCGATTTTATTTGTAGATATCGGTGGCAGTGTCATTTTTATAAAGAAGGGCCATTTATATTTATTTGTAGATATGGGTTGTAGAGTATTTGGAGTTATAGATATTATTGATCAAATCTATAACTCCAAATACTCCACGATTGATATCTACACATAAAATTTAGAGGAAGCGGAAGTAGTAATGTTTTTGCTTGTTTCTTCTTCAAGGTATGTACTATTTCCCAAATTTATCATTCGATAGTTAATGTTTGGATAGAGTGCATGAACTCTGTCCAAATGGACAGAATTCATGCACTTTGTCCATGTGGACAGAGTGCATGAATTTTGTCCAAATGGACAAAGTGCAACATCTTTTTGTTTGGAATTAAATTCTGCCATTGCTTCCTATACTTTATTTTGTTATAGCATGTCTTTTATTATGGTAAGTATTTATATTGCTAATAAGTGTACCTATATGTCCCATGTAGTTAATACAAAATAAATCAAAATTTTGATCCCACTACTCCAAGATTAGCTCTATAATTACCATTGCTTACTTCTTGCTTTGTTTGTATTTGGGTGGCTTACTAGATAGATAAAGATGATTAGTATAATTTTAATTGTTTTTATTTTTGAGTGCTTACATTGTAACCACATATCGCAATAATTCAAATCGATAACAATTTTTTTTATGATTTTAGGGAATAATGAAAATATTTGTAGCTATATTCATTTTAAGAACTATTAGATAATAAATTAGCTATATTCATTTTAAAAACTATTAGATAATATTAGGGACATCTAGGTCTTTATTAAAAAATTAGTTTTTTTAGTAGGTAGGTCTTCGAGGTCGAGGAATTAACATGTAGAATTTGAATATGTTATGAATTGATATATTAGATAATATTAGGGACAGCTAGGTCCTTATTAAAAACTTAGTTTTTTTAGTAGCTAGGTCTTTGAAGTTAAGGAATTAACATGTAGAATTTTAATATGTTATGAGTTGATATTTGTGTAAACTTGTAGATATCATATCAAATGGAAATAGATAATAAATTAGCTATATTCATTTTAAGAACTATTAGATAATATTAGGGACATCTACGTCCTTATTAAAATCTTATTTTTTTTAGTAGCTAGGTCTTTGAAGTTGATTAATTAAGATGTAGAATTTGAATATGTGATGAGTTGATATTTGTATAAACTTGTAGACATCATATCAAATGGAAAGGGAGCAGCCTTTGAGACAGAAGCGTATGAAGTCATCACATTCTTCAGGAGTTGGTGTCCCAAATGAAAATGAAAGATTGTTGAATTCACCTGGGGATTCAAGCTTATTCTATAGTTCACATTCTTCTGATCATCAACGTGGCGATAGTGATAGAGAGGATTCCCCTTTATATTCTACGGGTGAACGTGGATCTTGACCTTCTGTACGAGAGACAAGTGTGGATGCAGAGCAAGGTTCGCAAGAGGCTCGTCATCCTACACATTGTGGCGAAGGTCAAGCTAGGATGCAATATGTACAACTAGCTGAGGGTTGTACACCCATTTCAACCTATCCATCAGATTTACTGGAGGATCTTCTATGGGAAAGTGGTAATCAACGAACAACCCTTGAAAGTTGTAGGGATCACTATGACAAGCTGCAAAATGATCTTTCTAGTTTGGATCTCACTCCAGAGAATAAACAAAGTATAGATATGGTTTTGCAATCATTGCAAAAATTCATTGAGGTATATGAAGATCTTCAACCAACAACAGATGGTTTTGTTGCCTTGATGTAGAGAAGAAATGCACAGATAATGGGTCCAGACAAGTGGGCTGTTATGAAGGAGAGAGTGACTGGAGAATAGGACAACTCAATGTTTAACTTCAAAGAGGGCCTAAAGCATAAAGCATTGAAAGTGAAATATTTCAAGCACCCTGAACTTGTGCATTTTTTATATGATCGGTTCCTTGCAGCCTATGGTTGGTTTCCATGGAACGATGAGGTTCCTAATTATTTTGCTAGGTTTTTTTATGCCGAATTTTTTTTAGGAATGAAGCCAGACTATACTGATATTCATTCTAAGTTTTATGGATTTGGAAAGGGAAGGATATACAATCAAAAAGGTGCTCTTAGAGATCCTAGTACTCTTCGACCTCCACCTCAGATATCTTTTCCACCAAGGCTTGTGACTTACAAATCGGAGATGGAGCCCACATCACAAGTGGGGACAACTGTAAGGAATAATGTTGTCAAACGTTTGACATCAGCATTTGTAGAAGTTGATGTTGGATTGAGTCGAGAGAGGGCTTGATCCACTATTCAGCAAGATTTTGTTTACAAAACAAATGATGAGTTAGATTGTATGGGAATTGAAGATATAAAGGCCTATGCCAAGGTTTGTTGTTATATAGCTTCAGATAGAATATCCAATGACATGTCAAGTATAGGAGAGGCTTGTGTACTTTCAATCTATTAACTTTATTTATTTATTTTGAATTGAACTTACATTATATCTATGTATGATAAATTATTTTTTGATGTATAGTAATAAATATGTTATGTAAATGTTGATTGGTTTCAATTTTCTCGATTGTTAAATGAACATAATTTTAGAGTCTCCATTAGTCAAAATGTTGGAAATGTAGAAGAGCATTTTGGAGAGGTATATTTAATACTTACATATATTTATATTTATGTTTGAAAGATATCTTATTTTTTGTTTTTAAATTTAACTATTTACCTTATTATTAATTTGACTTATCCATGCACGTTTCATTAGATTCAAACTTTTTAGATAATTTTTCATCTATTGTGAGCTAATGATTTTATTTTATTTTTTGTTTCGGTTTTATGTTAGTTGCTTAAGATTATTTGTTTTTCTTTTACTATGATTTATTTATTAACAAAATTTAAATTTTAAAAGAAGAGAACATATTGAAATTGGCGATGAATATATAGGTTCTCTGATGGATGTGGATATTGGCACTGAGGTAATTTTGTTCATAATTGAATTGTTCTCTCATATATAAGTTTAAATAGTTTAAATAATTTTTGACATTTGTAAATAGTTTTTATATATGTTGAATCTTGGGTCTCTTGACAATCTTTTTGAGGCAAAGAGAAGACTCCATTGGAGGATAGTGGTAGAATTGTAAGTTTAACTTTTTATTTTTTTGAATTTAGCTTAAACTTGTTTAAATAATTTGTAAGATTTATAAATTGTTTTTATAAATGTTGTAGCTTGGGTCTCCTCCACCTTTTAGAGGAAAAGGGAAGATTCCATTGGATGATAAAGAATTTGAGATAATTTTGTTAATAATTGTATTATTCTTCAGTATATTAGTTTAATGTTTTAATGTTTTGATTTTAGTTTAAAATTGTTTAAATAATTTATGGTATTCATAATCTGTTTTTATACATGTTGCAGATTGTTATGAGTCTAAGGGAAGACCCTAGTGGAGGATAGTGGTGGACTTCCATTTAAAGAATGATTTATATTGTTCTTTTTTTGTTATACATATATTGTAGTTGATTCGGACATCGAGGAGCTTAATTTTTGGATTATACACATGTTCATGATTGTTTTTTTGGATTATATACATGTACATTGACCTTAGATATTGTTTTTTGGATTATATACATGTACATTGGCCTTAGATATTTTTTTTGGATTATATGCATGTATATGTAAAGGTTAGGAATGTTAGAAAGTTTTGATATGTGCAAATATATGAATGTATATATTATTAAATTTATGTATGTTTGTTGTTGAGAAGTTGAGAATGATAGAAATGTTAGGAAGTTTTGATAGGTGCAATCTAATGTTAAGAATGAATATATGAGGAATGTTAATGTTAAGAATGAATATGGGGAATGTTAGGAGTGAATGTGGGAATGGGGAATGTTAATGTTAGTGTTTAGAAGTTGAGAAATTTAGGAATGTTAGGAATGTTAGGAAGTTTTGATAGGTGCAATCTAATGTTAAGAATTGATGTGGGGAATGTTAGGAATCAATGTGGGGAATGTTAGGAATGTTAAGAATTTTTGATAGGTGCAAATATATGAATGTTAGGAATGAATGTTAGGAAAGGTTAGGAAGCTTTGATAGGTGCAAATATACGAATGTTAGGAATGAATGTTAAAATTCATTCCCAACATATGTTATTTGCACCTCTTTGATAGGTGCAAATATATGAATGCATGTATTATTAAATTTATGTATGTTCGTAGATGTAAAATATTTTTAGTGTTGAGAAGTTGAGAATTTTAGCAATGTTATGAAGTTTCGATAGGTGCAATCTAATGTTAAGAATAAATATGGGGAATGTTAGGAATCAATGTGGGGAATGTTAGAAATCAATGTTAGGAATGTTAGGAAGTTTTGATAGGTCCAAATATATGAATGTTAAAAAAGAATGTTAGGAAAGGTTAGGAAGTTTTGATAGGTGCAAATATATGAATGTCAAGAATGAATGTTAATAATGAACGTTAGAAAATGTTAGGAATTTTTTATAGGTGAAAATCACTACAAGAAAATTCTGTGATTAGTGTCTCTTTTAGCTTCCTTTTTAGCCTCCACTATCACTTTTAGTGTCTTTTTCATCATTTTTTGGACAAAGTGGATGCTTTTCCACAGGATGGCGTTATTTTCATCCATTTTTAAAAGTTGGTGCTATTTTGGATGCTAATTAGCGTCCCAATTAGTGTCCATTTTTAAAAATTGACGCTATTTTGGACGCTAATTAGCATCCCAATTAGCATCACAATTATCATCCCAATTAACAGCCAAGTTAACGTCTCAATTAGTGTCCAAAAAAACATCCCATATAACGCTAAGAATATCCTCCAAAAAAACATCTTGAATAACATAGCACCATATATTAATCCAGGGTTATCGACATGAATTGTGCCATGAATTTTGGCAGGAAAAAAATCCAACATAGCGCTAAGAATAGAGCCAAGAAATGCTTCTAGAAAACATCTAGCATAGTGCGAGGTATATATCTAGGTATAACACTTGGAATAATACCAGAAATTTCAAAAGGAACCACATGAGGAATTACACTAGGTTAAGAGCTAGGAATTATGTTCGGAAAACGTACGACATAATGTCAGATATATCAATTTGAATGTCAATGATCATGATTCATGTGATAGTACTTTTGGATCATGATTTATCATAGTGGCACATAAATGATTGTAATCATGGGACGTAAAGGTGCCCTGCATGTTGACTATAACAAACACCATATTTTCTCCATGCATGTGCTCCCTAACTATTATGTAAGTGCCAATATTACCTAGCCTTAATCACTATCTTTCTCTAATTTTATCACATTAGCATGCAGATGTTAAAACTACACTGTTTTGACTAATCAAGCTCCATGATTTGAAGGGATTTTCATGTGACTTGCTGACATACAACCACCAACTATAAGGTGCCCCTTTTGCAAGTGTATGATTCAACCTAAGGAAAAATCTACTACAAGAAATAGACCTTGAAGTTCCAGAGATCCACTAGAGAGACCAGGCCCTGCATACTACTTATTAGACATATACTATAAGAATTACACCCTGTATTTGATTGAGTTACCATGCTGATTACACCCTGTATTTGATTGAGTTACCATGCTGAGTGCACTGTAAAATATTGTGTAACCAGACCAATATTTGAGGAAAACTTGCGACGGAGATATTTACTACTGTCTTTCTCTGTCATCCAAATGAGCAAAAGTAATCTTGAGGTGTCTTCAAATTGCTTACTAAACTATTTCTGATCATTAGTTGGGAATTTACTGTCAACGGATCTGCTAGACACCCATTCTTCTAGAACTATGCTATTGGGAGTGGGGAGCGGGAGGGGAGGGAAACGTGAAAATTTCAAATGCTCCTGTTTTGGAAGTGTTTTTTGTATAGTATATATTTTAATATATTTTGATGGATTTATATCTAAAAAACTTGTAGGATATTGAGTTAGCTATAGAATGCATGTATTAAACCATGTAATATCAATCATCTAGTATTTACAACTTATAACATTATCATCAATTGATCAACCATAAAAACCTTTATAGGAGTTTGGAAAATAAGGGAGGTACCATAACATTGTCATCAAATGGTCAACCTAGTATAATAGCTTTTAGTATAGGAAAGGAAGGTATTTCCTTGGGAGCTTGCTCTTAAAAATTGGATCTCACTTTTGAAGGAAGCGAGCTTTTGGAGTGGAAGCGAGGGGGTGGAGGGAGATCCCACGCAGCATAGATCTAGACAACCTTTGTAATCAAAATCAACCATCTTCAGGACATTAGGAATCACCTGACATTCCTTAACATCAATGGGCGTGTTTCTCACCACTGTTTCATTGAAACTTTAGGTGTATTTGTGTTGCAATGTCATGTGGCCACTATGGTTGTAACTTTAGATTCTAGAGAATCAGAAGGTTCAGTGACCAGCGCATCTGTTGAAGTGTTTTCTTCCTTTGCTTTTATGTCATGATCAAGTGAAGTGTCCTCCAAAGAAGATGAAATTGCATAAGTCAAATTACTAGGATCTAAATGTACTCCCTAAATTATAATAGATTTTTTGTCCTTCATATTTCCTTTTCAAAGCTTTGGCCAAATCATCTTGATAATTCAACACAGTACCAAATTCTGTGACAAGCTCTTCTGCGGAATTGAATCTCTATCCCAAACAGGGTTTGAATCCAAAAACCAGACCTCATGGATCTAAAGTACCTATATATTGCTTTAGGTACCATAATTATCACCAAATAATTCCCAACATTGCTTCACTGATGTCTCCACCAGGCGTTCTGGAAATCATGATTGAAATCATCCTGAATCTGCCTTGATTTGATAAACAAGCCAACAACATGAACTATCAATTAAGATGATGTTACCACTCATTATGTCCTTTCTATCATCATTCTTCGTATGACAGTGCCTCATGTACTGAACATGAACCAATAAAATCTATACATCAATTCTTGTATGTCATGCTAGGGTTGCATAACAATGGTGACATTATATTTGTTGTAATGTCTCTTCATGTTTTATGTTAGAGGTTTGTTACTATTTCCTTACTACTGTATTTACTGAGCATATAGACTATGTATTTGGATCAAATTCATCAGAACATTCAAGAGAAACCTCCTTGTAAGATATGGTACCTCATTAGCAAAGTATGGACATATACACACTGAGAAAATATTAAATCTCATCAATCTAAATGAATGCCTCATTAGCAAATACACATTGGGGAAAATTTTGTGTTAACGAGTCCATAGTTGGAGCATAATTAATTCTACTCACACTAGGTGCTATGACAGATAGCAAATAATGTGCCTAGCTTATTGAAGAGATTGTTCACCATTTAGAAAAATAAATCACCAAATATATTTTACTCAAAATCACTCTCACAAACTCATAAATGTAGGCTGCGGTAGAAAACTCAAATTTATGTGTTTTAGTCTTGAACCACATGAAAACTCAAGTGGCAACTATTCATGAGAACTCATTTGATTAGTCCCTTAACTACCACTGTAGCTAATTCCTTACTGCAGTTCAAACCTAGCATGCATACCTTTCAAAGACTAATCACCTTAACTAAAAGTATGAAAACCAGTTAACTAGTGCTCTTCTTTCTTAAATAAGCCTACAACTACTACTATAGCCAAGCCTTAAATGTTTGTTCAGTTAACTAAAGGTGTGCAACTCTGAGACTAAATTAGGAGTGTTCCCTCTCTTGCTTTGCATAACACTGAAACACAACTGCACTTGAACTGTTTGATTTTGATCCTAAAATAGCACAGTTAGTCTTACTGAGCAAAGGTGCCCTGCATGTTGACTATAATAGACATCATATTTTCTCCATGCATGTGCTCCCTAATTGTTGTGTAAGTGCCAATATTACCTAGCCTTAACCACTATCTTTCTCTAATTTTACCACATTAGCATGAACATGTTAAAGCTACACTATTTTGACTGATCGAGCTCCCATATTTGAAGTGGATTTGCATGTGACTTGCTGAAATACAACCACCAACTATAAGGTTCCCCTTTTGCAAGTGTATGATTCAACCTAAGGCAAAATATTCTACAATAACTACACCATTAATTCAAAGATATGCGCCCTCCATAAATTCACCAAGTGTTAACTCCTTTAACTGAATGTGAAATGATAACTAACTGCTTGACCATTAGTTAGGAGTTTAACTGAATGTCTTTAGTGCTTCACAATCAGTTCCATCCACTCAAGCAAGTTTGCAAGAGAGAGAAGAAGAAGTGCGCCAGAAAGAAGAGAGAAGCAGTTGTCTTGGGTTTTACACTATTTTGGTTGAGTTCTATAATGAGGAAATTTTGTTGGGATTTCTCCCCCACGAGGGTTTCCTAGGATAAATATTTTTTTCTCTTGTGTGACTGTACTTGTTCTTTTACTGATCCTACCATCTTAAATTGTTTTAGAATATCATCTAAGGAATAAGAAAACTTAACAAATGTTGTACATTTAACAACAATAATAGTCTCCCTCATCTTTGTGCAATGGTGAAAGAAGTGTTGTGACTACACCTGCCGGTGCCTTTAGTCCTCTCACAAAAGAACACACACCCAAGTAATTTTGAATTGTGGGTCACAAAAAGGGGCTCTACGATATTGAAAGAATAACAATAAGATCATAACTTGCATCCTAAAATAAAGAGCGCCAATATTTGTGAGATAATATCCAATACGACCCAACTTCAAAAAAAAATGTTGCTCCTTTCGTTGTCCCATTCTACAATATATCCACTCTGATTCTCTTTTGCATTTCCTTACCAAATTTTAGAGTATGCTTGGTATACGAAAACTTGATTGTTGAGAAGCAAAGGGAAAAGGAAGAGAAATCCCATATATTTAAGATAAGGAAGGATTTGAAAAAGCAATAATGAATATTCAATGTAACCCAACTTAGAAAAATGATGAATATCCTTGGTCGAGGATGAGGTGGACTTAGAAATAATCCATCTGAATGAATGTTTCATTTTGGATTTGGTTTATCTTCTGTACAGTGTTATTCACTGATCTTTCTTATTTTTATTATTTTGTTATGCTTTCAACCTCCTTTTTTTGTAGTGGAGTTAAGAAACATATTCATGAAATGTCAATGCTATTTGTCTCTTTTTCAGAAGTTTGAAAGTTTAAAATAGCTTTTTAGTCTTAGTCAATAATATCAGAATGAAAGCGCATGAGGAGGGAAATCCACCATAGGTAGTTTGAACATGGGAAACACATCAAATAAAACTAGTGAGAGTCGTTTCCTGCATGTGTGTCTCCATGAAAAACACATGCAGAGATCAAAGCAAAGTGAAGTGAAACAAAAATATGGGTAGGTAAACATTATTTAATGAAATGAAAATATATAGTACTAGCATACCCTCAAAGCCAGGGAAATGAAAAACCGAAAAGAACTTCAATATGTCTAAAATGAACAAAAGGTATGTTTCATTTCCCCACTTTGGGAGTGTTTTGTAAATATGATTATATATTTTTTTATAATTAGAATTTATGTTAATATAATATAATATAAGTAATGCTAAGGGGTGGCAAGTGTAGGGTTTTTTGGATATTGACGGAAAGGAAGAAATGGAATTTTCAAGGGGATAGGTGTGGCGACAAGTAACTAGGATGAAATGTACACCTTCCTTCTATGTACAAAAACTATGAAGAGTCTTCAACTACAACATATTATAATTTTTAGAAACTCATTTCTTGTCATAAAGCATATAAAGGGGAAAAAACTTAAGGAAGGGAATATAAAATGTAAGAATTATGAGTTCATTAATTGGATCCTTCAAAGCCTCGATGACGTGAAACTTATGCACCTCACGCATCTCAACAATTCAGTTGCACATCAACTTGCCAATGATGCAATCAAGTTAGACAAGGGAATTATAGTGTAAAATAAGGACCCCACAAAAAGAAGATGCCTTCCTTAGAAAGTTCAATATAGATTGCAAATGTTTAAATTTAAAATGTTGTTTGGTGATAAATTAGGCATGTGCTCCATTTGGCATCTTCACCCATTCCAATGCACAACAAGTCTTGTCTCCCTAATCCCAAGTGAGGCAGCCATTGCACTCACACGTGGCTTCCTCTTCTCATTTCTTCCATCTGAGCTCACTTCAAACCTTATGGCCTTTGGTTTAGATTTGTGTAATGTTAGTGGGATCTCTCTAAAAAGATTTTTTTTTTATTGAGGTGATTCCTCACACAATGAAGGATCGCATGGCGGCCACTTCCATGACAAAGATATTTGTGTACAACTCTTGAAATGTAAAAAAGGAAAAACTAATTTTCTTAGTTGGTGAAAGACAATTGTTCACATTCTCTTTAAATCACATATTTGTTACAAAATAATAATATAACATATATTCTTTCGTTTCAAANTTCTGTTCATTTCATGAAAAATTCGGTGTTTCATTTCCCTTGCTTTCTTGTATTTATCTCCTACATTACACATGCAGAGATTTTTAGTATTTGCTCATGCATTCTATTCCTTCTCTTCCGTGCATTCTATTCCTTCTCTTTGATTGTTTCCACCCCTTACATCACTCTTTCCGCGGGGATCATCAAGCTATGAGCCCTAAATCTATTTTGCTATGGTTACCTTGGGGTTTGAAGGGCCTGGGCTTAAAAACTATAAGCAACTCTATGGTAGTAATCATTTATTCGAAGCCGCCATGGCCTCCACCTCGACAAACTATTTTCTCATTAACCCTTCCGTCGATTCGTGCCCGTCACTCCAAACTCTTCAACTTCGTAACCCCTTGTTGTATCCATAAAAATACTTAATCTTGTATGTAAATGTTTCCCATACTCTTTGCGGACACATTGAAGTTTATTGGCCCAAATTTGCTTAAAAATATGTGGGTTTTAGTGGTTTGAAGCTCAAATGCCTCTGGTCTTTTTTTTTTTCGGTATTGTTATTGGAGCCAAACTGTATTGGATGTTGAGGAAACCCACTCACCTTTAAAATATTACTTGTATGGTTTTTGGATGCGAAGGTTTTAATGCGGGTTTTACAAAAGGTGGGCACACCTTTGAACCATTTGCGGCCCCAAGTTTGCTTCTGTGGTGTATATTTTAATTGGTTTTGGTAGTATTTTGGTGAAGTTGTGGAGGATGGTCCAAGTTCACAGACTCGGGTCCATGGACTAGAAACCGACGCTTGTGGTAGAACTTGCAACGAGCATTGACCAATATCAAGTTGCATTCGCCCGTGAGGATGCTTCCATTGAAATATGGAATGCTGCCCCCGGCTCCGTAGGATGGCACTGCGAACTGGAAATCTCAGGTAGTGACGGTTTTGTAATTTAATCCCTTGTCTGGTGTCAGTCAATCTCAAGTTCTTTTCCATCTGGTCGTTTATTCTTAGCTGGTTTGGATGGATCCATTTCAGAATGGGACCTTGGTTCTTTACAGCAGAAGACGATTGTAGAGGCCATTGGAGGATCTATCTAGAAAATGGCAGCTGAGCACTTAAAAAGAGCAAGAGATTTGTGGATTGAATCTAGCCAACATAATGATTAAAATGGAATAAATAACACTGATAGTGGATATGATAGTGAAGAAGAAGAAATTGTGGTGGAACGAGTGGCAATTGGTTGTGATGATGGTGATGTTCACATTTATGTTGTTTGTGAGGAAGGCATGGAATATTACAGGTCGTTTCCAAGAGTTAAAAGAAAAATTTTGGGCGTTGTTTGGATGCAAAGAAAATTTTTGTGAGAGATTCTGATGGTTGCATTAGGTGTTGGGATCTCACTACAATGCACAAGGTATACAGGATAATAGCTGGTATTGGAGTTCTGAAGACTAGGGAAAACATTTGTATTTGGTCTGAAGGTTCCAGAGTTTTTAACCTGCAGAGGGATATTTTCCTCTCATCTATTGCCACTATCAGGTGAGTTTTCATATTCATCCATTATTTTTCCTATCAAATTTCTGATACAATTCGTGGCTTGTGTTTTCCTGGGTACGAGTTTATTCATTATTCTCGTCGTTATAGATTTGTTAAGTTTTCTGTGAGGGCTTGTGATATTTTCTCAACTCACTACTTTTTCATCTAGGGTTTGAGCAAGATAAATCTACACAAGCCCTCTTTATTTTATGGTTATTTTTTATGTATAGATATTAAATATCTATGTCTAAATCAGAACCATAACAACCCACCCATTGCAACCTGTGCAGTAATCTCACTTCAAGAGCATATTGGTACATTTAAGAAAACTTTGCACAACATAATTAATCGCAAAGATTTGTCATCTTCCTTTGGACCATTATTATTTATTAGTACCTCTTCCATTAATTAATTTTTTGATGCTCAGGGCTACTAAAATACTGCCCTTCAATTGACAGTTATATTAGTATTCATATGAGTGATGTTCACAAGGAAAGGGTTTTACACTCGGGTGTGTGGGTTCTGATATAAATGTGATGGATTTACTTTTGTTAGGATGAGTTCTGGGTGTATAATAATACTGGAGGTTCACATTTAGATGTAGGTGTTTAAAAAAAAGTGAGGAGGAGTAGAATCAATCATCATCTAAGGCACACGAAACTAGCTATATATCCCACCCACAACTTGTTGCACTTGGCTAGGTCAACCTAGATGATTGAGCTAATATTAGGATCTAATTTGGTATCGATTGATTGAGATAATCACATATATATTATATATAGAGGATTTAAACTTCTCGCATCTAGGGATTGCATAGGGAAGGAGTAGGAATCATGGTTTCTGCAATTTTTGGTCTTTGCAAGAACTTGAGATATTTTAATATTATTCATGCTTTTTACCTCAATTTACTAGAGGTATGATTGAATGAGATTGTGATACACATACAATTTAATGGGATTTACATAACCAAGATGAAATGTAAAAAGATAATTTGAAATTATCAAGAATAAAAACAATGAAACAACTTTTTTTATTGACCAAAAGAATTGTGAAAAGAAGCAAACCTACAAATCTAGTAAAAGTTAATAATGCTAAAACAGAAGCAATTGAATAGATGAAGAGAGAAAACTAATAATTAATTATAAAACATAAACAAATGAATATATGCAAAAGGAAAACTAAGAATTACTTACCACCCATTTAACAACCAGGGTTCAGCTCTAGAAACTCAAATGACGCCTTACAAATGAAGTTTGGTGGGTTAATCTGATCCTTTCAGGATCTGCTTGAACCAAAAATCAAACAAAATGCTTCTTGGACTCTGAAACACACTTTATTAACACTACTGAAAACATTACCAAATCCCCTGTACCCTCATGGTATTGAATACAAGCTCGTTACCCAATAAGCAACGCATGATGTTCCAGTTACAACCATTGCAGATTTGCCAAACTAGTTTATGTGTGTATTTTTCAACTTAATTAATTGGTGATCAATCCACTTAGGATTTAAGAAAATGGAAATCACTCACCATGTGAAATATGATAATCTATTGGTCCAATCTCTTTTTCCCACGCACTCCAACATTTCATCTAGGCATGAAAATCACTTAGAGTGCATATTTTCAATAAAAAACTATCGGAATACATGTAGAGAGGTAGAATTTAAAATAGAATTTAAACCGAAGGAGATTTGAGAAAACAACATTTATTTCCCCTTACACTTACTTTTTCTCTTCCTAGGGTGATAATTAGGCCAGTGAATAACACATGGATAACTGCTAACGTAAAGATGAAGATGTGGAGTTGGTTCATGCTTGTTTCATAGATAAGAGGATACTTAACCTTCAATCAGGAGACAACAGGACACATTATTGTTAAAAATTATGAAAAAGTGTAGCAGCTACATGATACACAATGAGAATTGCAGCACTGCCATCATTACACCTTAAATATATCTCAGAATCCAATTCAAACATGATATGAATGACCCCTCATTGCAATGACAGTTTCAAATACATTTCAAGCATGTTGAGAGTAGAGTGTGATGTTTACATGTTAGTAAAATGTTAATAAGTCATTTGACACAATGTGAAGGTTATCTATAAACATGACATGTCATTCTAGCTAAACTTTGTTGGCCATTTTTCCAAGTATCAAAAAGTTTTTCCTGACCATTTCTTTCATACAGAACTTGGTTGAGAAATTTTCTCGGATGTTTATATTCAGATTGAAATGTTTTATGTTGGGGAGGTCTACTTTTACCTTTTTGGCCTTGTGATTTCTGCCTTGCCATGATCATGGTGACCATTTTGTAATTTTTTTGTAGTAAATTGAACAATTTTATTGTCATTATTTGTCTACTCTTTACAAGCCTTGTGCTCTTTTTTGGTGACCCTTTGCGTCAAGGGAGATTGCATGTTATTATTGATCAATAATTTTTTGTTTTGTAGTTTTGTTAATAATTTGTTATATCATTATGAAAAGTGCCAAGAATTCATGGCTTTGTTCATTGAGTTTTCTCTTCTATACATCTCTCTTTAAAGCACCTTTAGAAATATACGAGGAACACATTATCACAACTGCAATTTACAATGTTTCCTTTGGGTGCACTGGGCATAAGTCTAAACTTTGCTTATAATTTCTTTTGCAGATGTTCCATTCAGAAGCCTTCCATATTACCTGTTCATCAGGAGTGGGATCAGGCTAGTTGTCCATTCCTGCAGGTCTCAACATTGAACAGGCATCTCCTAAGTTTGAAGGAGCCTCCCTAAAATATGAATGGGCCTCTTATTATAAGCATGAGTCCATAAATAGCAAGTCCACTAGGAGGCCTGCAAACAATCATCTACAAATAAGTGATAATTATCACATACTTGATCTGAATTCTTCAATGCAGTTGGATGAAGATTCTCCTGATGAATCCCCATCATCTGGATTTGTCACAAAAAGCTATCTAGCTTGGCACAAGCAAGAAGCTGCAAGAAGACTGAGTTCTAATGCTCATTTTTCACTTCCATATGGAAGTAAGAATGGGACTATCCTTGGAAAATTTGTAAATGCAGTAAAAGAATTCTATGTTTCATACTAGACAAAATCATATTCAGCTTATGATGTGCATAGATAACTTAGATTAGGATCTTGTAGATTTCAATAAGTTGGAGAAAAATACCCAATTTATTAGTAACATGCTCTTTGACACAATTAAATGCGGCCTTAGCTAATGTTGTTCAAGCCATCAAAGAAAACACAATTACTTTCAAAGTAGCAGGATTAATTGTACCATTGTGGAAGCCACACATAACAAATATATTTCCTGGTTCTGTGTGGTACTTTCTCTCAACCTTTGTTGAGTAAGATGGGGAAGATTGACTGGATTAGAATATATCATCACAAATTAGATCTGGGTATTTTTCAAAATCCAATAGATTTTCCAGGCCATTTATTGGCAATTTGCGAAATTGCAGCTCATAAAGGTATGTATGTATTTTGATTTTGTATAAATCTGTTATTTTACTTTTTATTTGTTGATAGGTTGAAACTTTTCAAGGTTTCTCAAAAATCAGTTTACTTTCTACATTGTCTTGAATTGGATGGCAGAGGTGAACTTGACCTGTATCTAGCATGGTAATCAGTGATGTTTGTGTTCTGTAGAGGTCATCTCAAACTGATAGAACTTAAACTATGCATAGATTGATTCTTCATG
The DNA here is from genome assembly GCA_001517045.1 of Pseudotsuga menziesii. Taxonomy (NCBI): domain Eukaryota; kingdom Viridiplantae; phylum Streptophyta; class Pinopsida; order Pinales; family Pinaceae; genus Pseudotsuga; species Pseudotsuga menziesii. Next base: position 784,549 of record LPNX010045966.1, read on the forward strand.
ATAACTGGTGGGATATTTCAAACTCCATGAGTTTTCTTTGAACCATTGTTATCCATCATTTGCCTATGGTAGCTCAAAAATATCTCTTATCCACCCCCCTTCTCTAAATTTGATAAATTTGTTGAGAATTGGGATACCTTCCCTCCCATTGTCTTAAAAAGGCCTGTGGAGGTGAAATTGCTCTTGGTCAACTTGGTGATCTTTGATGCTTGTGTTGTCTAGAGTCTGGACTCCATCATTTGCTACACTGACATAGATGCACCTTGGTTGGAAAGGTGTGTGAGGTATTAGGGCATATAGATATCTTGTTGGAGAATATGATGGATGCTATTAATGCAAAAGATAAGGACCTAGAGGAAATATTCTATCATGATAAGTGGGAAATAGTTATTGAAAGATAGAAGGAGATCGTAAATCTGTTGCATCTGCATATTTTGACATCTACATTGAATTCTAGGTTCAATCATGCTAATATGCTTTTATTTCAAGGAATAAAAGTATCAAACAAAGACAATAAGTAAATTGTAGTTGGATACAAGAAATCCTTGATGAGCATGCTTTAAAATCCTAGATTTACCATGGAGGTATGCTAGAAATTTCTGCACTCTTATCTTTAAAACTTAGGGCATGTATGTGGATGTGGATACTACAGATGGAAAAATCATGAAGCTGATTGAATGGGGTGATCTTCAGACTTTAGCTATTAGGATTCTTTTCACAGGTCATCGTTTCATTATCAATTGCGAGGAAGTGGAATATTTATTCCTTCATTCATGCAATGCACTGGATTGGAATCAAAGTAGGACAAGGAGTTTGTAATGTCCATAACTTCATTCCAACCTCCACCTTTTATTACATAAGAGAGTAAATCATAGGAAGGGGTCTACTAGGATGGGGTTGTCAAACCAAAATTACCTGAGTTGCATGTCTTTGATTGCACTCAGCTTAATTTGGTAAAACAATAAATGGTAACATAAGCTTCTACTGGTGGAGTATACGCATATGGATCTACCTCATCCTTCTACATCTCTTCTCACTATAAGATATTAACAATGTGGAACTTCAATACTCATATGAAGATAATGAATTTATTACATGATATTTTGAATGAGTGATGATATGCTATGATATATAATATGTAAAGTGAAAAAACTTATTTTTATGTATTGTTTACACACGATGGTTTAATATTAATATAGGAATTCAGTTATATTTCAAGAATTATAGACGCTCACACATATTTTACATGTATTTTTATATATGCATATCCAACCATATTGTATCCAATTTGTTCTCATATCTATACATATATCTATCTATATCCTGGTAAATTTAGCTTCTCACTCATAACTAGATGAATTATCATAGCTGACTTTTGTTAAGTATTTGATTACTAGCAATATACTAGGTCAGACTAACCTAAGCTTCTTATTGGTTTTTCTTAAACTTTACGCTCATTTACTTTCTATCCAAATGAGGGCATAAAATACGCTCTATAGGATGAAATGATTGTTACTGCATTTGTTTATGGGAATGACCCATCTCCTAAAGGATACAACCTGGAAAAGTTCCCAAAAAATGACAAGAAATGGACGCCAACAAACCGTTCCTAGGGAGTTCTTGGAATGGTCAGTATTTTAGAAATGGTACTAGTATTTTCTCTAAACTTTATTTTTGATCCCTTTGATCCCTTCATCATAATGAGTACCATTATCCACTCGATGTAGTTCAGCCACATTACTCTTTTGTACTCGCCATTTTTGATGTTCAGAAAGATATTGTAGATTCTCAGTGTATGTTGTTTCCACTGAAAATTCCTTCCATAATACCTTCAACCCCCACCCCCCAACATATTTAGTGAGTGGTATATTCCTGACGCACCTTACAGATCTTTAAAGACATTGGAATTAAGTTTCCTTATAGCACTCATGCTATCTCCCAGATGCATTTTTGTAGTTAATTCTCAATTCTCATGCTTTTAAATGCCTGAATCGACAATTCACAATTCATTGCAATGATATAAAATTTGTTTCAAGGAACACTCTCTTTGTTTTCACTCTTGTTTCCCCACTCTGTTAGAACTAAACTTATGCAGGTAACTATGTTGGTGCATAAGTTATAACTTATCTCGTGTGTAATCACATGCAGCTAGGACCAACAGTAGAATTGTTTGTCTACTATAATAAGGTGCAAGATATTACATGTTTGTAACCAGGTTGTCATAATTTGGTTGCTAGCTAGGCTGGTGGAACATTGCTTTTTTCTCTTTTCATGTCCATGCACTAATGTGTATTGCTGATCACATGGCTTATCAGGTCCTGATATAACCAGAATACCCAAGCTACATGAGTTTAGGTAACCAAATTGGTACTATTACATTGCCATCTTCTTATACATGCAACACTGTTGATGTTGACGAGTGTCCTTTCTGGTATTACAAAATCCTCTTTCTCTATTGCCTTGGTCGACCATTAGATACTCAAAGTTGTGCACTGATTCCTTTTACCATTATAGAGGACGCTGCAAGTTAGGATCCCAAATTCTTAAAGGGTTCTAGCTCAATGGAAGAGCGCATGCCTTACAAGTAGGAGGTTGGTGGTTCGATTCCTCCATGCCCTAATGATATTATAATATCGATTAAATACTAAAAATGACTAAAATAGTGACTAAACAATGAGAGATGCGAAACTAGGCATTAAAAAGGATGCAACACATGGTGATAATGATGAAGCCAAACATGGCGTTGATATGGTAGCAAAATAAGACATTACTTTGGATGGAAAACATGGTGCTACATAGGAAGAAAATATGGTGCAATAATAGAAGAAATATTTGGTGTCATTTTGGTAGCAAAACGCGATGCAAAAAAGGAAGCAAAAATTGGTGCAAATTTGGAAGCGAAAAATGTAAAATATTTGGAACTAAAACATGGTGCAAAATGGGATGCTAAAGTGGTAGAAAAAATGGATGCAATATTTGGATGCTAACATGATGCAAATATGGCACTAACGGGGGTTCCATTTAAGAAGTAAAAGAGAACACTCGCTAGGAAACAAAGTAGGACGTTATTTCGGAAGAAAACCTTGACCTTGTTTAGGAAGCAAAGTTGGACGCTATTCTGGAAGAAAACCTTGACGTTGTTTAGGAAGCAAAGTTGGACCTTATTCTGGAAGCAAAAAAAGAGACGCTATTTTGGACATCATAAAGGATGCTATTTAGGAAGCAAAAAAAGATGTTTTTTGAGACGCTTTAAGTTTTGTCCATGACGCATCCCATTTAGCGTCTAGTTTGACCACTCAATGTAAAAAAAAATTACACTAAAAAGGGACACTAATTCCAGGATTTTTGGTAGTGAATATATGAATGTATGTATTATTAAATTTATGTATGTTTGTATATGTAAAATGTTTTTAGTGTTGATAAGTTGAGAATTTTAGGAATGTTAGGAAGTTTTGATAGGTGCAATCTAATGGAATCAATGTGGGGAATGTTACAAATGAATGTTAGGAATGTAAGGAAGTTTTGATAGGTGCAAATATATGAATGTTAAGAATGAATGTTAGGAAAGGTTAGGAAGTTTTGATAGGTGCAAATATATGAATGTTAGGAATGAATGTTAAGAGAGAATGTTAGGAAATGTTAGGAAGTTTTGATAGGTGCAAATATATGAATGTATGTATTATTAAATTTATGTATTTTTGTAGATGTAAATGTTTTTAGTGTTGAGAAGTTGAGAATTTTAGGAATGTTAGGAAGTTTTGATAGGTGCATTCTAATGTCAGGAATCAATGTGGGGAATGTTAGGAATCAATGTGGGGAATGTTAGAAATGAATGTTAGGAATGTTAGGAAGTTTTGATAGGGAAAATCCAAGCGAAGGTAAAATTAGCAACTTGATTCTAAATCCTAATAAATTAAAGCTCAATCCATGAATTTTCTAAGGTAACATTAGCAACTTGATTCTGAATTCTTATATTTTTTATTACTAAGGTAACATTAGCAACTTAATTTTGAATTCTATTATTTTTTTATTTCTAAGGTAATATTAGCAACTTGATTCTGAAATTCTAATAAATTAAAGTTCAGTCCATGAATTCAAAGGTACAATTATTCTGAATTCTAAAACATCAATCCATATTTGAGCATGATAGCCAATCTTAACATAAAACAAGAAATGATATAGTTAAAAACATCACAATGGAATTCCATCCTCAATTATCTGTTCATGGTCATATTTGGACAGTTTCCATTTTTTATTTTTTAAGTTTTTTTTCGATGGAACTTGTACCAATTTTATTTGAGATGCACATACTAAATGAATATACTAACAACATATAACATTAGGTTCATAATCCTGAAAGTAGACATAATTTTCAGTCATACGGGTCTGCTGCAAAAAATAGCCTTTTAAAATGATGGATCCTCTCTCGTATGTAAATCCGTTGTCATTGTAGTCCTCCAATAACTTCATTTTTCCTTCAGTGCATCGCATCAAATAATATTTTACATTTTCGTTGTTGTCTAAAGGTGCAATCACAACGAAAACATCTCCTATGCAAATTACAATTGGCGTTAGAGTTTTTAAGTGAATTAAATTGACTATATACACATAAGGTGATGGACAACATTGAAAAATCAACAACATCATTACCTTTTCTAACAAGATATGAAATTCTATCGCCATCAGTTGATATTTCTATTTCTTCTGATTCTAATTATTCTATGCTTGCTAGTGGCATTTTCCCTTTTGGATTAATCTCTATGTGTTTCCAATGTTTTATGTAGTTGTTTGTTATGTTTTCACAAACTTCTGTAGATTCAACATTTTTAGTACAAATATGACAAAAACATGATTTCTTTCTACTGTCAAATGCAAACACGTTTTGGAGGGATTTTGTTTGAATAGAGTGAAGTTATCTAGTCCCATGTATGGTGCTAGCCTCATATGGTATTTATCTATCAATATCGTGGACCCCAATAACTGAAAAACACCTACACAATAAATGATAAATTGAAAATTTTTAATGTTAGTGTACAAATACTTCAATGTTAGTACATACATTTTTAAAAATTGACAATTAATATAAATTAAAAAATTATGTACATACCTACACAGATCTTTTGATTGTTGACTACAATCATGGCTTAGATGTGATTTACACCATTGGACAACCTCTGCAGCTGAATGGAATCATCTAGAAGAATGGTTCATTTTCCATCTTCGAAGTGCTATTTTTACGCATGCTCTTGCACCATCATGTTCACCTTTTCCATGTCCAGTTTCAAAGAAATTCCAGCGATGTTTAATGTTCAGTGCTTTATGAAGTCGACATAACCAAAAAAATGATCATGAAGATTTAAATTGTCCTGCACATCCATCTGAACATATCCAATGTTCAATGAATTTAACTTTATGACTTTTTAGTGAAGCATAGAAACTTTTTTCAATACAATGTTGAACAAAATGTGTATCATGTGTACAATCATCGCTAATATAAAAGTGACATTCTTTAATCACATCTCGATTGCCACACGTGCTTTCAATTCCATCAACATCTTGTTGAGAATTTCTATATAGAACATGGAAAAATATTGAAACTTGGTGAGAATGATAGTATTCACTTTGAATCTCTTTTTGTGCAGCAAATGTGTAGTTTTCTGCAAAATCAACCACAGACAAAATTGTTCCTGCTGGAAATTTTTTACGGTAATGTTTGTATTGAAGGTCTTGCCATCGTGCTCTATGTGAATGCTTACTGTATTTATAAATTTCGCTTTCCAATTTCTTGAGAAAATTTGTCACAAATATTTATCTTCTCGCAAATCAGTTCTTTTGGAATGTGCATCACTAGAACTTGTAGAATAATTGTTGTATTCATATCTTCTCCAATCAACGGTTACATTTGAAAGCGACTGATAATTGTTGATAGGGTATTTATTGTGGAATAAAACAATATTTCCACAACCATGACAATGTTTTCCATTGACAAATTTCTTATTGTAAAATACTTCATCGTGATTTCTCTCACATAGAGTTTGAGATATGAATTCACGTACTGTGGGCGGAGGTGGTGAATTTTTCCAAAACATTTTACCAAATTCAAGAAACATGTCTTAATATAATTGAAATTGAACATGATAAAGAAAAAAACATGTGTCCCATATAGTAATAGGTCTAACATACCATGGTTTTGTTTCCACAAATGTAATGATTGACACATTAATTCCACGATGATCCTCCTTGAATTTATTGAACAATTGTACTTGTGTCATTTCCATTATATGTTTTGGATGGATTTCATATACATTTCGTGATAGTATTTGTTGTATCACATCCCTTGAATTTGGTGAAACTCAAGCATGTTCCAACCAATATTTATGTACAATATCTTTAACACCTTCTCCCATTCTATCTTTGTAAGGTTGTCTACAAATAATTGCCCAGCAAGCAAGTTCATCATTTTCATGTATTAGCATTCTGAATTTGCTATGTTTGTATAATGTCTTTCTTGAGGTTCCAACTGCTTGTGCTAGTTGTGTTGTCAAACATTTTTGTCTAGTACTAGCTGAAACAATTGCTGTCTGAATTGCTCTACGTGCAGCAATGGTATCTTTCTTTCTCGATTTTCCAATTTTTTTATTGCATCACCTATATTTTCTATCACATTATGTTTCAGTTTTGACTCTTTTGTCACCTTGTGAATACCCGATAATTACGTAGCACCTTATAACTTCTTGGACACTAATAAACATCTCAAAATTTGCGCTTGTCCTACTACTGAAAAATCCTTGAGAATATCGTCATAAATTTTTGTAGCACGATATCGTGCAACATGTATGGGTAATTTTTCTCCATATTTGTCACAATCAATGTCTTCTAGCATTTCATCTTCAATGGTGAAAGTACCTATACATCAAGTTAAATTTAATATAACATATGTCCAAAAATACAATTCATTATAAAAAATGAATTTGGAAAATACATGATATATACATACCAGGTCCAATTTATGGATCTTGATCTTGACATTCAATATTGACTTCATCAACATTAACATGTAAATCACTATTTACATCTTCAACAATGGTCTCTTCAAATTCCATTTGTTCTTCTTGTACCCTATTTTAAATTTCCATTTCATCAATAGTGTCATGTAAATCTGTTCTTATATCTTCAATTCTCTCTTTCGTTTCTGCGACCCTTGCTCTTTTGGCTCTATTTGTGACTTTTTTTTCCCTATTAGCATCGTCATCACGTTTATGATCACTTTTTTTTTTACGGTTTCTTTTATTTACCATGATTGTTTAATCTCTTTTGGAAAAACCCTTGGAAAAAAATAAGAACACCTTGTAAATAAATCTTTTTTGTAAAACAATTGGAGAAAAAAAAACCTCTTTGAAAAAAAAACTTCTTTGAAAAAACAACTTATATAAATATTTTGGGAAAAAAAAACTCCTTTCCAAAAATACCTTGCAAAAAAACTCTTTGGAAAAACCCATTGCAAAGAAATAACTTATTTTGCAAAAATACCTTGGAAAAAAAACTCTTTGAAAAAACCCCTTGCAAAGAAATAACTCCTTTGCAAAAATACCTTGAAAAAAAAAACTCTTTGGAAAAACCCATTTCAAAGAAATAACCTACTTTGAAAAAATATGTTTGAAAAAAAACTCTCTGAAAAAACTTCTTGCAAAAAAATAACTTCTTTGCAAATAAATAACTTCTTTGCAAAAATACTTTAGAACACAAAATCTTTGGCAAAAGTGCCTTGGGAAAAAACTCTTTCAATGTACCCGTTGGAAATAAATAAGAAGAAAAATACCTTGTAAAAAAACTCTTTTGGCAAACAAAATCTTCTCTGAAAACCCCTTCAAAAATATTTTTACTTATACGAAATGAAAATGTGCGAAAATAATGAGTCTCTTTCATTTTATTTATATGAATATATAGATAACGTAATTTTTTGTTCGGCCGACGAAATTTCTTTTTACGTTTAGTTTTTCGGCCGAACAACCTTGCTTGTAATGGTTCTGTAACGAAAAAACATTATTCGGTCGAATAACCTCTGAGACCTGAAACCTGCATAGTTTTCAGGTTTCTTCATTTTCGGAAGGTACAATGGATGCCTTACACTAGAAATTGACTGTCGGACTTGATACCTTTACTTTCGTCATTAAATCTACTTTTAGTAGGTATAGATTTTGTTGTGTATAGGTGAGATCCGATATATATATTTTTTGTTTCTTAACATGTGTCGAGATTAGTTTCATCTCTTTCAAAATGCAGTGAAATGATAAATATATAACTTTAAAAATACACCACCTAAAAAATTGAAATAAATATGGTGCGGTTAATTAGAGTGTCTACTTCTAACTAGGGTATTCATAGATTTTTAAGTTTTATAGTCAATTGAGAGAAAAGTGTCGCAACCAAAAACATGTTTAAAACTGACAAGGTTTTTCCATTGATTGAATTCAAAAAAATATTAAAATTAGTATATAGATCTATTGGTTACAAACTTATAGTCACCACAATACTATATTGTGTGTAGATTGTCATAGCATATTTTTTTTGTTGCAAAACACAAGTTTAACAATGATTTTATGGGCGCAACCAAACATGAATATTTTTTAGTCTTTTCATTTTATAAGGACATATTGTCAAAAAATTTCCAAAACGACATATCAAATATCAATAAAAAAAATTGAAAAAATTATGAATAGAAAGATAACATAATTCTATAAAAGTTTTGGTTTTACTTAAAAGTGAAATTCTAAACAAAAATATCACTTTCGTTCGACCAAAGTTGAAAAACATGAGAAAAACAGATTTATTTTCTCATAAGACCCCCCAAAATAGACACCCATATTCATGGATTCACCCTAAAGTAAAATCAAAGAAAAAGAGGAATGAAGGAAGACAAGGGAAGGGAGAATCCACTACTTTCACTATGGAAATTTCTCCAAGAAACAAAAACCTAATCCTTCATGATGATGAAACCTAAGGGAAGAAAAGAGAAGGGAGGAGAAGGGAAGAGAGAAAGATAGAGAATTGGAAAAGAAAGAAAGAATAGGACTTGAGGGTTGTTATGAGGGAAAAATAGATATTATAAGTAAAGAATAGAAATGCCAGTACACTCATGAGGATTGACATAGGAGGATTATTTTTATCTCTCAATCTTTATTACATTTGTTTTGAAAGTTCATCTAGTTTTTGTTTGGATACTCATGAAACTAAATGCCAAAAACAAAGGAAGAAAGGTAGCTAAATCCAACACTAAAACCGAATCTAAAATAAGCACTAGAAAGGAAGCTATACCTGGCGCTAAAAAGGAATCTAAACTAGATGCTAGCAAGGAAGATAAACTTGGTGCTAAAAACAAAGCTAAACTCGGTGCTAAAAAGGAATCTAAACTCGACACTAAAAAAGGAAGCTACTCCTAGTTATAAATTTGGCACTATTAGAGATTCTTTTAAATAAAGTAGGTTATAAAGGGAATTTAAACTTGTTGCTGTTTAATAAAAGCTAAAATTAGTGCTAAAGAGGAAGTTATTCATGGTTCTAAATACAATGCTAAAAACACCAACATTTGTGCCAAATTTAGCATCAATCAATGAAATATTGCCATTTTTTTCTTAAAATCACACAAAATCACTAAAAATGTTAATGGAAGATAAAAAGGATGTTATTAACATGGTTTTGTTATAGTGTTCCTTGGGATGGAGGATACTTAGATTCGCCTCCTTTGGAATTGTAGTGCATATAATATTTTCATTTACATCTAAGTGACTCTTTACTTGTATGCCTAATTAATCCCCAATTAGAATGTTATTCTTCTTGAAATCCTTCTTGTTGTTATTTATATTTGGATCTAGATATAACTTCCAATACTTATCTTCATTTTGGCCATTGATATTGCAATGTTTACAATGGTTGTTTGGATCCTTGCAATGATGTGGAATGGATATTGTATCCTTTCCCTTTTCTTTCCACTTATTCTTTCCCACTTTAGAAGATTCTTGATTATATTTCTACTTGGAACCACTTGCTTATCCTTTATTATAACCCATATTCTTTATATTTTGTGATTGTACATAGGCCTTATCAACTATCGTAGATTTAACTGCAACCATTGCAAGGTCTTCTCTTAAACTAACTAGGGAGCTCTGCTAGGGTTTGCAGGAATTTTATGCTAAGTGGCCAATCAATGCAGCTTGGACACTGGGGCCACTTGTTCACAGAAGCTGGCAGGCTCACCGGGTGTCTTGGCCTTCCCAGGTGAATCCCGGATGGAGTCGGGCTCTTCAAGGCTCGGTGGGCTTGATGGAGTGGGACCTGCCACAAAGGACCAACGGGAGAGCTCGTCCATTGATCGTAAGCCCAGAGTGGGGGGCTATCTGCCAAAATCCCCACCATTCCCACAGTTCATGTTCGATCCAAGAAGGTGAGGGGCACGATCGAGCTCTCGAAGGAAAAGGATTTGATTGGTAAGTTCGTGGGGATATGGCCCAAGGAAAAGGATATGGTCAAATGGATTAGCAGTGTTTGGAACCCTAAAGGTCACTATGACCTGTAGCTCGACTCTAAGGGTTTCTTCACAATTATTTTCTTCAACTAGGAGGACTGAGATCGGATCTTGGAAGGAGGCCCTTACTTCTTTTTTTCCACTGGTCTTTACCTCCATTCATGGAAGGAAAGATTCAATCCTGAAATAGAGGATACGACTATGGCCCCAGTCTGGATTCACCTCTTCTCCCTCCCAGGGGAATACTGGGATCTGGAAACCCTACGGGACATTGGAAATACCCTAGGTGAGTTTATTAAGGTGTCTAAGAAAACGAAGGTCCAGAGGTATACCTCCTTTTCCAGGATTTGTGTTTACATGGATCTCTCCAAGGAGCTGCCAGAAGCTATAAACCTAAGTTGGGAGGATGAAGAATGGATCCAACCCATTGACTATGAGCAGATCCCCTTCAGATGTAGACAATGTCACGAGTACAGTCACTTGGGATGAAACTATCCATAGATGGTTGCAAATCCTGTCTTAGCAGACCCTAGCCCGGAGAAAACTGGGACTTTGCCTGATGGCTTCACCCAGGTCAAGAATCGCAAAAGAAGCAGGGCCAGTGGGATGTCAAAAGTAAAAAAAGACATAGAGACGTGGGAGAACCAATATAGGAATGCTTTTGAGGTCCTTGGGGACTTGGTCGAGGAAGGCTCGCCAAAGGAAAAAGAGAGTGTTGCTCAGCCCACCAAGGATACCAACGCGCAGGACGGGATGGAAACCCAGCAGATGGAGATAGTGGAGGAAGCCGAGGATGAGGAAACGGAACTAGGTGAATTAGATCTGGATGCAATCGAAGCAGAATGTGGAAAGAAGGGGAAGGGTTATGATCCCAGATGGTAAATCAAGCTCCTCCAGGAGGCTATTATCAAGGTTGGGGCTCATCTAAACCTAGGGTTTGACCCAGATATCCAAACAAGGCCTAAGTGAAAACCTCCAGAGGTGGAACAACGCAGAGGAAGGAAATCAAACAAGCAGTGCATTGCAGAAATAAGTGTTAAACTTGTAGAATCAGGCCAATACCCTACGATCAGGGTGGCCTTTTCTGAAGTTTCCAAAGTTTCCCAATGAAGTTAATATTCTGGAATATAAGGGGTTGTGGCAATCCCATGAAGTGGAGGACTCTCAACCGGAAAATTAAGCAAGAAAACCCTGATATCCTCTTTCTCCAGGAAATGAAATGTAGTTTTGAAGGCTTGGATAAAATCAACAGTAAGATCTAAAAAGGCAGCCAGGTGATGGCCCTGGATGCTGCTAGGAAATCAGGGGGTATAGTAATCCTTTGGCTCACCCAGGTGGTTGAGCTCTCGAACTAGAGTGCTAATAAGTTTTCCCTCTTGGCATATTTCCACCACCTTGTGTTAGGGGCGAAGGGTACTCTGGTGAACATTTATGGCCCTAGCAACTTCCCTGAAAAGAAGGCCTTCATTAACTTTTTAGAATGGTCCAACAACCAAGTGGAGGGATCCTGATGGGTGATGGGAGGGGATTTTAACCTCATCTACAACCTTGGGGAAAAAAAGGGAGGCCAAAGAACTTTGGATAGATACCAAGAGGCTTTTGGGACCTTCCAAGCTCGAAGCTCATTCGTGGATATGGAAACTAGTAATGGCTAGTATACATGGAACAATAAGCATGGGGGCGAACACCTGGTTGCATATTTCTTAGATAGGTTTCTGGTCTCAGAGCACATAATCCATGATATGGGAGAAATCATGACGGAGGTGCTCCCAGCAGCAGGTTCTGACCACTAGCCCATCTTCCTCCACTGGGATTGGTCATGCTCCACTCTGAGGAAACCTTTCCGATTTGAACAATTCTGGATGGAGCATAAGGAATTCAAAGATCTGGTGCAGCAGTGGTGATAGGATTTGGTCCCCCCCTCAGGAAAAGCCATGTACTTCTTCCAATAGAAACTCAAAATTCTAAAATCCTGAATCTATACCTGGAATAAGCAAGAGTTTGGCAACATTTTTTAGGACAAGAAAATATTGATCTTTGAACTTGATCAACTTAGTCAGAGAGGAATAACAGATGGATGGAATGAGGACATGCAGAAGAAAGAAAAGGACTTATGGGGGTAGCTAGAGGCAAGGGAAAGACATGAAGGCATATACTGGAAACAAAAATCTAAGGTCAAATGGCTGCAGGATGGGGAAAAAAACACAAAGTTCTTCCATAATTCGGTCATTCAAAATAGACACTCCTTGAGGATTCTGAAACTTAAAAAGATGGAGGGGGGATGAATAGAAATGCACCGAGAGATCGAAGAGGAACTCAACCACTATTTTGCAGAGATCCTCAATGAAGATATTCATGAAAGGGAGAGAGACATTGCTCAAATCACACGCCTAGTCCCTCCCTCGGTCACTAGGGAAGATAATGAGATGCTCGTAAAACTGGTAACTCTGCAAGAAGTAGAAGAGGTAGTCAATTAGATGGCCCTGGGAAAAGCCCGTGGTCCAGATGGGTTTACCTCCAACTTCTTCCACTATTTTTGGGATATAGTTAAGGAAGAGGTTGTGGAAATTGTGGAGGAATCGAGGAAAAAAAAGGGGGTGCTAAAAGATTTCAATGCAACGTTCCTTTCTCTCATTCCTAAGGAAACGGGGGAAGATCTTCCAGACAAGTTCAGGCCTATAGCTCTATATAATGTGGTCTATAATATCATCTCCAAATTCATTGCCAATCGTCTGAAAACTCTTCTCCCCTCTCTGATCTTCCCGAAGCAATCTGGTTTTGTGGAAGGGCACCAAATCCTGGATGGGGTTATCCTAGTTCAAGAACTCCTGCATTCCTTGCAAAGATTGAGACATCTAGGTATGCTAATCAAAATTGATATTTCTAAGGCCTACGATAAACTAAGTTGGAAATTCATCCGTAGAATGCTGGTAGCCTATGGTTTCTTCCATGACTAGGTGGAATGGATCATGGGGATTATCTCCACCACTTTCTTCAGCATTATCCTAAACGTAACCCTCACTTGTCCCTTTTAATCATCCAGGGGCCTCAGGCAGGGGGGTCCCCTCTCCCCTTTCCTCTTTATATTAATGGCTGAGGGTCTAAGCCATCACCGATAGTCCAAGGCGGAACGTGGCGAGCTTTAGGGAATTTGTCTCATGGATTCCATGGATGCTCAAAACCATCAACAGTTCATAGAGGATACTATGCTCATGGGCCACCCTTCAGTCCAAGAAGCGAGAAGCTTCAAATTTTGTCTGAATCTCTTTTCCAAATCCTCTGGACTCACTGTTAATCAGGCCAAATCCCAAGTCTTTTTCCTCAATACCGCTCCTGCCTCTCAAAGGAACATTCTCTGTATCCTGGGTTTCTCGAAAGGTTATTTCCCTTGAAAATACTTAGGCATCCCTTTGAGCCCGCACAAATTGAAGAGTACTTCCTGGATTGAACTCCTTGACAGAATGAAATAGAAACTCACTAACTGGACTCTCAGACCTCTAAACTTACCCAGTAGGTTGGTCTTGATTAAATCTGTCTTACAAGTGATGCCCATATACCTATTTTCTGTCCTCTCGGCTCCGAAGTCCATTCTCTACGATATTTGATGCATCCAGTGCATTTTCCTATGGAGAGGTAGAGAGGATAAAGCCAAATTTTCCCTGGTAAGTTGGGACAACATATGCCAACCAAAGTTGAAGGGGGGGTTGGGTTTGAGAGATCCAAAAATCATGGCCAAAGTCCAGGTGGCGAAAGTCTAGTGGAGATGGGTCTCCCATACTACTAAACCTTGGGCTCGACTTTGGTGCTCTAAAAACGGCCATGATAGGCCCCCATCTCAGCTAATTCATTTCAACGAAGAGCATCATGGATCCCCTATATGGACGAAGGCCAAAGGTGGAAGAAAATTGGTTCAAAAGCACAGCTTTTGGGAAATACGTGATGGAAGGAATGCACGGTTTTGGGATGAATCATGGAATCAACTCCCCCGGCTGAGTGACAACCCAAGGTGGGCTCCAATTTAGGAATGGGCTAGGGAAGAGGGTCGCTCTCTTGTTCATCACTTCTGGCAAGAACAAATATTTAATGAGCAATGGTGTTGGATTTTCACTAACAAACTTGACCAAATTGAGGAGTAAGACTTGGAGACTTTCCAAGAGGAAATGCACAGGCGGAGCATCAAACCCACCGAGGGACCAGACGTGCTGAGATGGGGATATTTGGAAAAAGGAATGTTTAACATTAAGGATGCGTACAACATTCGAATCGGGAACCACGCTGAGGATAGGGAAACATGGAAGAAGATATGGACCCTAAACTTATGGCCCAAGGTCACCACCTTTTCCTGACTGATTGTTAAAGGCCTCATTCTCACCGGTGAAAACCTCCAGAATCATGGTATCCAAGGACCTTCTCAATGCTTTGTATGCTCTCAAGTGGAGGAAACCACAAACCATCTCCTAGACAGCTGCCCTTTTGCTACAGCCATTTGGGATAAAGGGGCGATGGGTTTTCGGAAAAGTGACAGGAAAAGAGCCCAGCCGACGAGAACTTTGGTGGAATGGAACCAAAAAACGTTCAAAAACAAAATTATCAGGACCATCTGGAATTCCTTACCTCGTATGATCATGTGGTGCATTTGGAAGGAAAGGAATGGCCAAATCTTCTAGGACAAACGCTCTAGCCTCGATAAGGTTTGACAAACGGTGCGCGAAAATATTCTCTCCTCCATCAAAAGCATGCAATGGCATGACAAATATAAGCTCATACCCACAGATGAGATTCATGTTGATGAATTTTGGGGTCTGGAAAAACCCCAGTTGGATGGGCTCTACAAGAGTGACAGGATCCTTCAACCGTCCAACCCAAAGTCTTGTTCTCTTCCCCCTCCCCTGGTCTTCAAGCTTAACTTCGATGGGGCCTCCAGGAGGAACCCTAGTGCTGCTGGATTCGGTAGCCTATGCAGAGACTCACAAGGCAGGTTTTTTTTTGTCTTTTTGGGATCCATAGGCCAAGACACCAACAACTTTGCTGAACTCGAAGGGATGCTCCAAGGTTTGCACTGTCTAGTGCGCAGCAACAAATTCCCAGCGATAATTGAGGGTGACTCCAGTATCATGGTTTAGATGGCATGAAGATTGATGAATGGCTAAGTTAGCGGCCAAGTGTCCACCAGCTGGAGGTTAGCCAGCTGCTTGGATGAGCTTTGTGGCCTGATCCATGTCCATCCCGCGGTCTCGTTTTGTCATGTAAGACGCAACCCCAACAAAGTGGCGGACCTTCTTGCGAACATGGGGGTCGAGGGGGAGATGGAATATTAATGGGGCATGCTTGTGTCCTTTGACACTAATGAATGGGCTCATAATTGTAGATAGTTGGAGGTGCAGAATGTCGCGGGTGGTACGCAATTGACACGCCTGAATGATGGGGTGGATATAGGTGACAGACGGTGCGAGCATGCCTGACAAGCCAACACCAAGATGCTGGAGTGTTTTAATGAGGTAATCGATCGATGGTAGGGGTGGTTGTCCTTGGTCATTATTTTTCTCATTGGAAACACAGATGTAAAGATGGACAGGGTGAGGAGGGATGACTGAATTGACATGGCTATCCTTTTAGTAAGAGCTTCCGCCATGGAAAAGGGTACGAGGGAGGTGGTCCACACCAGATCAATGACGTCGTCTTGGACGTACGATCTAGATGGGGTAATTATTTTTCCTCTTCCTTCTTATTTCTCGTCCCGTTGGTCGAACTGTTTTCATCATTCAATCTTACTCCTTGCCTTTCGGATCCTCTGGTTTCTTCCATGGCCCTCTTGTCTGATCTGGGTGCGGCTCTCTGTTTTCCCTTATCCCCGTGCCCTTGATCATAATTATTTTCTACTGTAAATGGCCCTGCATAGTCAGTTGGTTAGGGGAAAATACCGTCGTGATTCCTCGTCCGAGCAGGGTGCTGCAAGACTTTCCTGCAGGGCTATGAGAGTGCAACTTCAGGCCCAAGAGGAGGCCAAATTTTTCAAGGACAACATTCCTCTGAACATCCGTTGGGAACTGGAGGTTAAGGTTGAGGATCTATGGAATACCATAAAAAACATGCCCAGGGAAGATATCCATTAGGAATTGGCAGACTGGGCCTTGGATCTTGGCTCCACTACGAGGCGTGCTGCGGCTTATGACCATCTCCTCATGTAGTACTGGGTGAACATGAAGTTGGTTGGCCATTATTACATGGAACGAGAAGAAAATATGGTAGGTGATGAGGAAATGGTGAGGGAATGGAAACATCATAATGGAGAATGTCACCTCATCCACTAGAAGGTTGATGTTATAGCTTCCCGAATGGGTGTCTCCTTCTACGCTGGGTGCAAAGGTAATGACGAGGTGGTTTTCCCGAGGGACAGTTGCTGCCAGTGCGGTAAGAAGCAATGAAGGATATTATCTCCCTCTCTTCCGGTTCAGGACCCCCCTGGTGCGTCTTTTTCTTTGGCTCAACCATTCATGTCATGTTTTCCCTTGGCCTTTTAGAAGAAGGAGTGATTGTCTGGGTATATTGTCTATTTCAAAGCTCAATAATTTGGCCTGTCAAGTATTTTAAGTTTTCTCCAATGTTTTGTTGGTCTGTAATGGGTCTTCTCCTGCAGACCAGGTTTTTGTGTCTGTCTATCCTGGCTCAGGGTTTTTCATCTATGTTCTGGAAGGAACGAGCCTGCGTGCCCATTACTAGTCAAAGTCTCAGTTTGTTTCTAGTTTTTTGGCCTCTATGGCACGTGTCCAACTCTATGCGGGGATTCTCCCTGCTAGAGGACTGTTAGACCAGCTTTGTATCCCTGCTTTGTAATGGCTTCCATCTGATGTAATATAATGCTTTTATTTACAAAAAAACTATTGTAGATTTAAAGAGCATCACTTGCATTTTTAAATGACTTTATAGACCATTTACATACTTAAGGAGTACACCATGTTTATTGGGAGATATACTGAACATAATAACCATTGTTTTGTACTTACTGGTGTTCTTTTCCACATTGTACCATTTGTTCTTCGGAAAGTAATGCTAATGGATCCACAATCCCTCTTCATACAAAATAAGGTATAACTTGTACTTAATGATGGTTTTAAACATCTCCCACTTATTTTATTAGGGGATCACCCTCTAGCCCAACCATTACCATGTGAGTTTCCCACCAAGTTTGGTCATGTCCATCTAACTTTAGTTGGGAAAATGAAATATTTTGATCTTCTCTTATGTTAAGTACATTTAAACATACTTGTTACTATTGCAACCATTAATCCTACTTAACAAAAACAATATCAACTTGGTAAGGTTTGGCGTGCACTTTTTTTTCTACTCTGACTAGAAATTGGAAAAAAAAGTTGGCACTAGAACTTGGTATCTCTTTCTTGAGTCAATTTTCCACTCCTTTATTAGGTCTTCATCTTCTCCATATTTCTTCTCTAAGAAATTTTTTGAGTTACAACTACTAAATTCCCCAAAACGTCAAAAGTTTTGTTCTACAACTTCCATGAGAATGGCCATGTTGTGAGGAATGCTAGTGACTTTTGCTTCTAGAATTGAAAATTTCTTTCTTTGTGCATTTCACGTTTTCCGTTTGTTTGTTTTAATCATTCACCATGTCTAGGTTCTAATACATGTTCCTTATTTCAATTCTTGGATCCCGTAACTTCCCACAAAATCCCAAATAAAAACTTATTACATACCAATATGATATGTAAACTGTAATGGATATTCCACTAGAACAATGAATCAACATATACCGTACAAGTTTCTAGGAGATATTATTATGCAACATTATACTTAAGAATAAACTTTGAAGTTATTAGATATATACATGAAATGCTAAAACTAAAATGAACTAAGTTAATAAAATATAACACCATACATACACAGAACACTTTATATACCTTGGGAAAAAATAATATCGGGAAAACCCAAGTAGAATGTGAAGCTAATGCTCTTCTCTTTTCTTCTTAGTTATGAAAGGAAAATACAAAGAATGGGTAACCGTAATGTCCCCAAAAATTGATTTTTTTTTATAGGCTAGTAAAAACTACCTATACGGAACATTATTTGACTTGCGGAATTATATCGTACACTACATGTACTACTGTTTATTTGTAAGCTATTCTTATGTTCTGTTATTTCACTTTCAGTCATTATAATTAATGTATTGTACTTACAATGTCATACTGTTGTTTACTTCTTAGGCTTATGTTTATACATTTTTTGCGTATGTGTCGTTACTTGATTATATTCTTCATCCTCTCTGCATAGTTTTACTTGTTATTTATAAAGTCCTAACTTAACTGTTTTTGTGGAAACAAAGTGGCCTGCGGAGTGGCAGGACTCATTCTCCCATGAGGGTTTGAGAGGTAAAGGTGTTTACTTGCTTGCAGGCTTACTTAGTTCCTTGAACTAAGGCACCTCTTTTATTTCATATATAGATCATACTTTGCGACGGAGTCTTATTTGAAGAGCACTGAATATATCAATCCTACTAGACCTACTGCTTGTTGCTAAGGTTCCTCACTGAATCATATTTTTAACCAGGTAAATACAATTTCGTCAATTTAGCTATCACAGCTAAATTTCCTATGTACTACTTATACTTTCATATGGTTTTTATTTCTTCCTTTACATCTTAGTATATTTAAGTTCTACATTTATTTTATTTAAAACTATTTAACATATCCTATGTTTTTCTTAATTGTAGGTTATGATCTTGGCTTAAAAACCAAACCTTTGATTTTTATAAAGTATAAATATTAACATGGAATATTTCATATGCCATGTTTACTAAGCATTAAGCTTAAGGAAACCATATTATGTTAAGGATTTAAGCCTAAGGTTTACATGTTACATTTAATACTTATGCCTTGTGGCTTGACTTAGGACTAGCGCAGACCATGCATGGACTATGCACTAAACATAACCTTGCTATATATTAAACCTTGTAATATGATATGGGATGGCGAACATACCATATGGTTGAACCATATACATTGGGGTTTAACAATTTGCATGGTAGTGGAGACTATCGTTTTGCAACGATATCAAACTATGGGAAAGTGGGTTTTTTGTTATGATATTGGAAACCAACTGGTGCCATTAATGCAGCTTGGTTTTCATGGCATCCAAAACTTAGGCTTGGATCAAGATGTACTTGTTATTTCATTTTGTCATTTGGGGTTTGGTATTGGCTTTGCGTAGGGGAAAATGGAGGCAACCTCCAGACTTATAAGGTATGCATCATTTTGGGGTTTTATGTCTGCAATTTGTTTTGTTTTATGGCTCTCATCGTTGCCATACTTCCCACTTCTAGTTTCACTAGGTGTTTGCAGATGCTGAAGTATGGCGAAGAGCAGCGTGGCTCAATCTTTGTCATTGGCTTGACTATGGAGCCAAGGTGAAAGGTAAGCCTTGCCAACAAGCCTACGCTTGTTGTCTCTCAGCATGTCTGCATTTTGTTTCATCATTTGGTTCGGGGCTTCTCTATGGGGTTTTAAATTCGCCTTCGGGCTTGTGATGAACGGATTTGGGTTTTGTAAATACCTTAGGATTTTAAGTCATGGAGTGAATCTTATGCCCTTACAGGCTCTGTTCATAAGTTATGTTGATTGTAAATTGTTATTTTGGGTTTGGGCTTTTAAGCCATGGGTTGCACCATTGTTTGCAATGCTGCCATAGCCCATTGGCATGTGTGTGTGGACTTGGATGCGATGATGGCATTACTGTGTAAATACTTTACTTCGGATTTTGGCATTCCTATATAAATATATACTTCGTATATAAATGGGCATTGTTTATTATGAGTACTATGTATGTGGATGGAATTGATGTTGCGTTATTGGTTTATTACGATGATTTATAAAATGGCATACACCTTCGTTTAGGTCTATGTGTTGAGTATTTATATTTGGCTGTAATTGTTGACAGCATTGGGATGAGGCCTTGCCGTGAGTGGCATGATCCTTTCCCACAGTGGCTATGATTGATTTGCATTATGGTTTATGATTTCGTTGGTTTAGATTATAGTGTGGGTTGAAATGGAATAGAGCCATGGGTACAAGCCCACAATGGATTTCATCACTGTAGGGAAAACATTGACAATGCTCATTGGTTGTTTACATAACTATGTATTTTTATTCTCTACAAGCCATGGCTTAGGCCATTGATGTGCATGGATTGAAGAGGGTCTTACGACCTCTTGTGTAATGGTTTACTACATTGATTTATTACCCTATGTGTTATTGGGTTTGGTCGAGGCTGTGACTTACTGTGCAGAGGCAAAGCTTTAAGTATTATGACTTAGTTGTAGCTTAATGGTTTGTTAGTAAGAAATATTGTAGTTATTATAGTATGTAGCCCGCATACATTCTATGTATAGCATGGCTGTAATTTGGATGCAAATGAAACCCTCAAGGTTCGACTCTATTCGTGGCTTAATGTAACGAGTTGTAATTTTGATATGGATGAGAATTGGGGCTGGAATTCCTATAGGATTCGATTCCTATTCACCTTTGTAATTACTTTGGTTTGTAATACGATTTTAATGAGGTTTATACATGAAACGATTCTTGTGTGTGCTTATGTTGTTTAATTCGTTATATGGAATGAAATGCTCATTATGTAATTGGTTAATGTTTATGCATATATGATATGGTTGTTTATTGAGTCCTACAGCTTCGGTTTGTGAACCCACAGGGTCGATATCGTGACCTCTGTTTAAAATTACAGAGTTCTTTAATTGTTTTAATTGTTTACTTGGTTCATTTATATGCAATAGTTATCAAGGACCTTTAAAATATTTATGCATGCAATTATGATACGGTTTAGTTAAGACTGTGGGTTTTATATATGTGAACAAAGATTTGATCATGGACCAAATGGATAGTCACAATGCTTACTCTGTTTTTTTATTTATGATGATATATTTTTAAATGGAATGTTTTACTATTTAGTTTATATTCAATGAGACAAACCTTGAAAGGTTTTTAATGGTTTATTATCTTTGATTTAGTGTAAAACATTCAATTTATACTTTAGTTTATATTTAATGTATTTAGTAGATTAGCTGGTACACTATTTATATAACTGTTTTTACACACACACACACAC
>LPNX010045966.1:806918-827737 GCA_001517045.1 Pseudotsuga menziesii
CTAAAGAACGATTTTATAATAGCTAGAAATAAAACCTAGTTTACAGTAAACACAGTCTAAGTATTGAAATAATATAGAGGAAAACTTAGATGTACAAACCCTCGTGAATACATCATAAGTTATACTTTGCATCCTAAAGTTAATACTTAGGAATGCAAACTCTAGCATATTTTAAACAGAAAATCAAACACATAGGGTTAGGAAATGCATTGTAATTATTTACCTAGCATATCCAACATTTAATTTAGAATAATAGAATAGACTGTCTAGGGATTCATACCTTTAACTTGAAGCTCTGTTAATGGCTGAACCTACCCACTCAAATAACCAGCATTAACAACTCAAGACAGACCCAACCTCTATTTTTTAAGACCAAATCACTTGGGAACTACCACGTTCCACCCAACCATGACCTGGAACCATTCCTGGTTTAAATCTAGATCCCCCCACGCTGGACTCCAACATGCAAGTAGCTTAGAGCTCCTAAGGTAGGGTTTCCTATCTGGTATATCACATTTGGATTAGTTCTCTTTTTTCCTTCCACGAAAATGTTCTCCAAGAATTACTTGAGAGCAAAACATGCAGAAAATGACTCCTCTAATGATAGATCAGAACCCCAAGCCTTTCCTTGGCTTGAGTCTTTATAGACAGAATTTTCAAGCAAAGGGATAGTTAAATCAAGAAATATTGGTTTCTTGATTTAACCCTTTTCAATTACTTTGGTTAATTATTAATATTTTAACTTAGGAACTTTTTACTAGTTCCTAGTTAGACATTTCAGGTTTTGGACTATTTATCATCTTTACAAAATAAATAATAATTGGATGGATCTTTTCTTTTTCTTTTATCATTAATATTATAATCATATTTAACTCTTTATACATACCATGTATAAAGTACATAATAATACAACACTTGTTAACATTTGTCTTTGGGCATCATATACCATTAAGGTCAAGTAGGTAGATGGTTTAGGTCTACTAGGCTAGGAAACTCTAAACATCCTTGCATGTTGGATTTCCCTCGTATAATGTGGTATCTCTTTAGTACTTGATGAGAATACATAAATTCGAAATTTCATTTAATCACTTCTAAATAAGTATGATGAGATCAATATTTTTCTCGAGTCGTGTTCACTCAAAAGTTATTAAATTAATTTCAGCAACCCCTCGATCTTACCAGAGCCCATACTCAACGCTTTAACATGGAGTTACAATTCAGTGCAATTCTAGAGCTCCTCGCTCAACACTAATTCTAGGATGTAGTTGTATGATACACCTCGGGATACAATGGCCAAGGATCCGATGCTCCAGAACTTATTCTCAACATCAACATGGAAGGCTCCAGGGCTTATGCCCAACACTTCCAATTATCTTTTCATTTGTTCCAGAGATTCTCGCTCAACAAAAAGGTAAGTTCTCATGTGTTCTAGAGCTTCTCGCTCAACAAAAATCATCAATCACTCAAGTGCTCCAGATCTTCCCTCTCAACATAAATCATCAATCACTCAAGTGCTCCAGAGCTTTATGCTCAACAAAAAAGATCTAATCAATCATGTGCTTCAGGTTCCACGCCCAACACAAACAAGCATATATATATATATATATATATATATATCAACAATAATTGGATTATTCCCAATATATAAAACAAAACATCATGTTCATATGCAATGGGGTCCTCGACCCAATAAAAAAATAAAACATCAAGATAATAATCATAATCAATATTCACATGCCTATAAGTGTTAGGTCCCAAATTTGGAATATTACATCCATCCCCACTTAGAACAACACCATCCTTGGTGTTCTAGGGACTTAGAATGACATCATGAAACAAGGCAGGGTAAGCCTTTCTCATGGTGGCTTAATTCTCCCAAGTAGCCTCGTCAGCCTCAAAGTGCTTCCATTGCACTTTTAACTAGACTACAGTGCACTTCCGAAGTTGCACCTCTCTCTTGTCCAGTATATGAGTAGGCTTAGGGGAAAACTCCCCTTCAAGTTCCACCTATAACAAGGACCAATCAACAACATCTTTAGTATCATAAACATATTTCTTTAACAAATATGCATGGAAAACATTATGGACTCTTACATGCATGGGAAACGCTAGTTCGTATGCCACTAGCCCTTTCTTGGCCATTATTTCAAAAGGTTCACAAAATCTAGGTGCTAACTTACTGCACCTACCCAAGCTCAACGAGCTTTGTTTGGATTTTACTTTCAAGTAAACATGATTGCCTATTTGAAATTCCTTATCTTTTCTTTTTCGATCCGCATAAATTTTCTGGTGGTGTTGTGCTTCTTTAAGATTCACCTAGACCTTGATAACCAACTGTTCCAATTCCATCAACAAATTAGGCCCTAACATGAGATGATCCATCGGGCTATCCCAAGTAACTGATGTTCTACACTTCCATCCATAGAGTACCTCGAAGGGGCTCATCTTGGCAGAAGTATGATAACCATTGTTATAGGAAAACTCTGCGAGGTGCATGTAATCCTCCCACTTCGGCGGGTTGTTCATGACATACATTCGAAGCATTTCCTTAACAATTTGGTTTACTCTTTCTATCTTCCTGTCTGTCTGCAGGTGATATGCAGTGCTAAAGTTCAACTGCATCTCCAATCCAAAGAATAAAGATCTCCAAAAGTTTCGAGTAAACTTAACATCTCGATCCAAGATAATTGCCTTGGGTATTTCGTGCAATCTAAATATCTCTTTCAAGAAGATATCATCAATGTTCCTTACTTTGTAGGTCGACTTCACAAGAATGAAGTGTGCTGCTTTCGACAACTTATCGATGACCACAAAAATAGAATCATTTCGCTTCTTACTTTTCAGTAAACCGGTGATGAAATCCATACTAATGACCTCCCACTTCCATTCCAGAATGGGTAAGGGTTGCAGCAGTCCCATAGGATGTTGATGCTTAGCTTTGACTAGCTGACATTCCTGACATTTCACAATAAACATTGCAATGTTGGCCTTTAACTTAGGCCAGAAAAGTGTCTCTTGACGACGGATATCTTCTTTTGATATCCTTGGTGCCCGGAGTAGGTTTCCTCATGAAATTCTGTGAGGATGATGGACCGTAGGTCCCCTCCTTCTGGAACATACAAATGATCCTGGGCCATAGCAGTTTGGATTCGTATACCTTGCATTATTTTTGTTGTTGAAATAACCTGTCCTCTTGGACTTTCTTGAGGATTTCCACATAGAAGGGGTCAACTCCATTGGTTGCTCTAATCCTCTCATGCAAATCTACATTGGTTTGACTCAAATTCACCTCATATATCATATGAGTTCGTCAACTCAAAGCATCGACAACATTATTCTCTTTTCCCTTAATGTGCTTTGGCTCGAAATGGTACTCACTAAGGAAATCCAACCACCTGGCTTGCCTTGCATTCAGATTCGGTTGATCGAATAAATATTTCAGACTCATATTATCTATCTTCAGAAGGAACTTTCTTCCCATGAGGTAGTGCCTCCACATCCTCAAAGCATGGATGATGGAAGCTAACTCAAGATTGTGCATAGGGTAATTTTTCTCATGCTATTTTAACTTCTGCGATTCATAATAGATCATGTCATTGTTCTACAAGAGGAATCCTTCAAGTCCTTCCTTGCTTGCATCTGTGTAAACAATGAAATCCCCATCGGGATTCACAATTTGTAACACCAGTGTGGTCATCAAAATATGCTTAAGCTTTTGAAAACTTTCTTCACACTTAGCGGTCCATAGAAACTTACTTGCTTTCTTCTGCAAAGAGGTCATGGGGCAAGCAATTCTCAAGAAGTTCTCAATGAACTTTCAATAATATCCGGCTAATCCCAAAAAGGACCTGATGTCGGTGAAACTAGTAGGGGTAGGCCAATCCTTTATGGCTTTAATCTTTTCCAGGATAACATCTATCCTTGTCTCGAAGATAATGTGACCTAGATATTGTATCTGTGGTTTGTAAAAATCACATTTAGTAAACTTAGCGTAAAGGTGGTGTTCTCTCAACACTTGTAGTACTATGAAAAGGTGTTCTTCACGTTCTTCTTTATTCTTTGAATAAACCAGTATGTCATATATAAAGACCAAGATGAACTTATCCAGATACCTACTGAATATGTTGTTCATCATAGGCATAACTTTTTTGGGTTCATTGGTCAACCCGAACGACATCACTTCAAACTCATAGTTCCCGTACCTTATACAAAAGGAGGTTTTGTGAATATCCTCATTGCAAATCCATACCTGATGGTACCCGAATCACAGGTCAATCTTTGAAAATATTTTGGCTCCTCCCACTTGATCGAACAACTCATCGATCCTAGAGAGTGGATAATAGTTCTTGATAATCATTTTTTTTAACTGACGGTAATCGATGCATATCTGCATCATACCGTCCTTCTTCTTTACGAACAATATCATTTCTCCCCAAGGAGACACACTGGGTCGGATATACCCTTTCTCTATCAATTCCTGCAGGTACTATTTGAGTTCCACCAATTCAGGTGCACTCATGCGGTAAGGGGCTTTGGAAGCCAGAACTGATCCAGGGGTTAGCTCGATGGAAAAGTATAGGTCTCATTTTGGAGGTAATCCTAGGATTTCCTCGGAAACACATCCTTGAATTCTTCAAGAACAAGGAATTATTCTATGCATTGCTCTTTATCAGACTCTATGTCTCAGATGTTCACTACAAACAAATTTAAACCTTTCCTAATGCATTTCTTCGCTTGTAAGGAAGATATTTGTCTTACAGAAACTTTCTTTGGAATTCCCTGAACCTTTACTTGGTTCCCAAGGCTGTTAGTACACAAGATAAACTTGTGCAAGCAATCGAGCATGACATGGTTTTGTTACATCCAGTCCATGCTGATAAGTACATCGTACGAACCTAAAGGTAGGATGTTCAGGTTTACTTTCGTAGGAAAACCATTCAAGTTTACCTCACATTCTTTAACAATTTTTGAAGCCTTCCATTTCGTACCTATGGCTAACTGAACCAGCCAAGGTTTGTCATGTTTTAATTTTCCTAGCTTGCATTCATCAACAATTTTAGGAAAAACATAGCTCTGGCAAGCACTGGGATCAATAAGTATTGAAATAGATGTGTTCAAGGTCTTACCTTCTATCTCAACCATTGTAGCTTGATGGTATGCCTATCGGCCATCCAATGCTGCATACATCCGCGGTGTTCCAGCTATGTCCTCAATAGTTGGTTCTTCTTGTAAGTTGTGCAAGACCCCACCAGTCTTGTTCTTACAATCTTGGGCATAATGAGGCCCCCTCCATTTCCATCACTCTATAGTGGGGTAGCATTGGCTCCACTTGCTATTGTCTTGCTAAAATTAGAGGCTAGTACATAAGGCTTTGTACCATATTTACTAAAGTTCTTGTTTGCTTGAAAGCTGTTATTCTGCTTTCTGTATGGTTGTGGGTTAGACCCAGGTTTGCGGTTATCCAAAAATTTCTTAGACTTGTCTCGGGTTTAGTTCATGTTCTCCTTCCTTAGCTGTCCATGCTCATAACAGACCCTAGATTTATGCAGTGTGGTATCCAAGGTCTTAGGCATGTCGAATTCAATCTTGTCCCACAAGCTGAGAGGAAGACATCCTAGGAACTGCTGGATATTTACCTTTTCTTCCTTAATGTATGGTACATAATTCAACAGATCTAGAATTATGTTAATAAACACATCCATAGTCATGGATCCCATGTGTAGTTCGTGAAACTCTTTCACTTTTTTGTCGAAGAAAATTTTCGATATATATTTCTCTTGGAAAGGTTTTCGGAAGGTATCCCAACGTATTTCTGTTAGCTCATCTTTCTTGGTGTGTTTTAAATCTCCCCACCATCTTGTTGCCTTGCCATTCAAGTTATAGATGGAAAGACGAGCCTTCATCTCACTTGAGTAGTTATGAACTTGAAAATATTTACTAATGCCTAGCAGCCACTCTTTAGCCTTCTCCCCAGTGTTTACTTCACCTTCATAGGTCAGGGCCCTTATTTTTCTAAACTCCCCCTGAAGACTATCATTGCTTATTTGTTTCTTTCTTTGAGGAGAAAGAGAGTCATCACTGGACAGACTGTGATGATCTCCTTTCGGTGCTTCAGGGGTACGTTCCTCTTTTTCTCCTTCTCTTTAGTTGTTGGACCATTTATGGTAAGATTCTCTTTTTGAACTATTTGTGGACTGGGTAGGTTTACCCTGCGGGATGCCTCCCGTCATATTTCTTAGTAATGCTTCATTTATAGCTTGTTGTTCATTTCTTTCATTTAGAATATCTTCTCTGAGACCTCGTAATTCTGCTTGAAGACTGTGTATAGTCTTCAAGATATCAGAATTCAACTCCACCACTAGTTCTCATTCTGGGGTGGGAGTGTTCATCCTTCCTTTCCCACTGTTATCTTACTCAGTGTTCATAAACTGAATTGCTCAATAGAAGTTTCCTGAAATTTCAAAAATTTTAAATAACAGAAAAATTTCCTGTTAGTAACAAATTTAATATCATACTTTATTTTCCTGGCAGTAAGTTCTTGGTGCGCCCATAGGTCTCTTAGTATTGAAATTGGGCTCTGATACCACTTGTAATGTCCCAAAAAATTGAAAAATAAAATAAAATTATTAGGCTAGTAAAAACTACCTATACGAAACATTATTTGACTTGCATAATTATATCGTACACTACATGTACCACTGTTTATTCATAAGCTATTCTTACATTCTATTATTTCACTTTCAATCATTATTATTAATGTATTGTACTTACGATGTCGTAATACTATTTACTGCTTAGTCTTATGTTTATACATTTGTCATGTATGTGTTGTTACTTGATTATATTCTTTGTCCTCTCTGCATAGTTTTACCTCTTTTATAAAGTCCTAACTTAACTTTGTTTGTGGAAACAAAATGGGCGGAGTGGCGGGACTCGTTCTTCGATGACGGACTAAGAGGTAAAGGTATTTACTTGTTTGCATGCTTACTTAGTTCCTCAAACTAAGGCACCTCTTTTATTTCATATGCAGATCATACTTTGTGACGGAGTATTATTTGAAGAGCACTGAATATCTCGATCCTACTAGACCTACTGCTTGTTGCTAAGGTTCCTCATCGACTCAGATTTATAACCAGGTAAATACAATTTCATCAATTTAGCTATCACAGCTAAATTTCCTATGTACTACTTATAATTTATTATGGTTTTTATTTTGTTGTTTACATCTTAGTATATTTACGTTCTACTTTTATTTTATTTAAAACTATTTAACATATCCTATGTTTTTCTTAATTGTAGGTTATGATCTTGGCTTAAAAACCATAACTTTTATTTTTATAAAGTATAAATATTAACATGGCATATTTCATATGCCATGTTTACTAAGCATTAATATTAGGGAAACTATATTATGTTAAGGCTTTAAGCCTAATATTTACATGTTACATTTAATACTTATACCTTGTGGCTTGACTTAGGAATAGTGCAGACCATGCATTGGCTATGCACTAAAAATAACCTTGCTATATATTAAACCTTGTAATATGATATGGGGTGGCGAACATACCATATGGTTGAACCATATACGTTGGGGTTTAACGATTTGCATGGTAGTGGAGACTATCATTTTGTAACGATATCAAACTATAGCAAAGTGGGTTTTTGGTTATGATATTGGAAACCAACTGGTGCCATTAATGCACCTTGGTTTTCATGGCAGCCCAAAATTAGGCTTGGCTCACGATGGACTTGTTATTTCATTTTGTAATTTGGGGTTCGGTCTTGGCTCTATGTAGGGTAAAATGGAGGCGACCTCCATACTTCAAAGGTATGCATCGTTCTAGGTTTTTATGTCTGCAATTCATTTTGTTTTATGGCTCTCATCGGTGCCATACTTCTCACTTCTAGTTTTGATGGGTGTTTGCAGGTGCTGAAGTATGGTGAAGAGCAACGCGGATCAATCTCTATCATTGGCTTAACTGTGGAGCCAAGGTGCAAGGTAAGCCTTTCCAATAAGCCTACGCTTGTTATCTCTCGGCCTATTTGTGTTTTGTTTCGTTGTTTGATTTGGGGCTTCTCTACGGGGTTTTAAATTCTCCTTCAGGATTGTGATGAACAAACTTGGGTTTTGTAAATACCTTTAGGATTTTAAGCCGTGGAGTGAATCTTATTTCCTTACGGGCTCTGTTCATAAGTTATGTTGATTGTAAATCATTATTTTGGGTTTTGTATTTTAAGCCATGAGCTGCACCATTGCTTGTTATGGTGCCATATCCCATTGGCATGCCTGTGTGGACTTGGCTGTGATGATGGAATTACTGTGTAAATATTTTGGCATTCCTGTATAATTATATACAACGTATATAAATGGGAATTGGTTATTATGCGTAATGTGTATGTGGATGGAATTTATGCTATGTTATTGGTTTATTACGGTGATTTATAAAATGGCATATGCCTTCATTTAGGGTCTCTGTGTTGATTATTTATATTTGGTTGTAATTGCTGACAGCGTTGGGTTGAGGCCTTGCTGTGAGTGGCATGATCCTTTCCCACAGTGTCTACAATTGATTACATTACGGTTTATGATTTCGTTGGTTTATATTATAGTGTGGGTTGAAATGGAACAGAGCCATGGGTACAAACCCACAATGGATTTCGTCACTCTAGGGAAAACGTTGAGAGTTCTCATTGATTGTTTACATAACTGTGTATTTTTATTCTTTACAAGCCATGGCTTAGGCCATTGTCGTGCATGGCTTGATGAGGGTCTTACGACCTCTTGTGTAATGGTTTACTATGTTGATTTATTGGCCTGTGTGTTATTTGGTTTGGTTGAGGATGTGACTTACTACGTAGAGGTGGAGCTTTAAGTCTTACGACTTAGCTATAGCTTAATGGATTGTTAGTAAGAAATATTGTGGTTATTAGAGTATGTAGCCCACATAGGCTGTATGTATATCGTGGCTATAATTTGGATGCAAACGAAACCCTTAGGGTTTGAATCTATTCGTGGTTTAATGTAACGAGTTGTAATTTTGATATGGATGTGACTTGGGGCTGGAATGCCCACAGGATTCGATTCTTGTTCACCTTTGTAATTACTTTGGTTTGTAATACGATTTCGATGTGGTTTATACATGAAACGATTCCTGTGTGTGTTTATGGTGTTTAATTTGTTAAATGGAATGAAATGATTGTTATGTAATTGGTTAATGTTTATGCATATATGATATGGTTGTTTATTGAGGCTTGCGGCTTGGGTTTGTGAACCCACAGGGTCAATATCATGACCTCTGTTTAAAATTATCGAGTTCTTTAATTGTTTTAATTGTTTACTTGGTTAATTTATACGCAATAGTTATGAGGGACCTTTAAAATATTTATGCATGTGATTATGATACAGTTTAGTTAGGAATCTTGGTTTTATATATGTGAATAGAGATTCAATATTGGACCAAATGGATAGTCAGAATGCTTACTCTGCTTGTTTATTTATGATGATGTATTTTTAAATGGAATGTTTTACTATTTAGTTGTATTCAATGAGACAGACCTTGAAAGGTCTTTAATGGTTTATTATATTTGATTTAGTGTAAAACATTCAATTTGTACTTTCATTTATATTTAATGTATTTAGTAGATTAGTTGGTGCTCTATTTATATAATTTTTTGTACATATATATATATATATATATATATATATATATATATATATATATATATATTTAACTCTTACTTCTGAACTAGTCTTTAATTAAATCTAAAGCAAGCCTCTGCTGACAAATGAAGTGTGTCAGCACAGTAATAAAGCCTAAAGAATGATTTTATAATAGCTGGAAATAAAACCTAGTTTACAGTAAACACAGTCTAAGTATTGAAATAATACAGAGGCAAACATAGATGCACAAACCCTGGTAAATACAACATAAGATATACTTTGCGACCTAAAGTTAATATTTAGGAATGCAAACCCTAGTAGATTTTAAACAGAAAATCAAACACATAGGGTTAGGAAATGCATTGTAATTATTTACCTAGCATATCCAACATTTAGTTTAGAAGAATATAATATATAGTCTAGGGATTCATACTTGTAACTTGAAGCTCTATTAATGGCTAAACCTACACACTCAAATAACCAGCATTAACAATTCAAGATAGACCTGGCCTCTATTTTTTATGACCAAATCACTTGGGAACTACCACGTTCCACCCAAGCATGACCCAAAACCATTCCTGGTTTAAATCCGGACCCCCCTGAGCTAGACTCCAACCTGTAAGTAGTTTAGAGCTCCTAAGCTATGGTTTCCTATGTCGTATATAAGATCTGGATAAGTTCTCCTTTTTCCTTCTAGGAAAATGTTCTCCAAGAATTACTTGAGAGGAATAGAGGCAGAAAATGACTCCTCTAATGATAGATCGGAACCCTAAGCATTTCCTTGGCTTGAGTCTTTATAGACAGGATTTTCAGTCAAAGGGACAGTTAAATCAAGAAGCCTTGGTTTCTTGATTTAACCCTTTTCAATTACTTTGGTTAATTATTAATATTTTAACTTAGGAACTTTCTACTAGTTCCTAGTTAGACATTTTAGGTTGTGGACCATTTATTATCTTTACATAATAAATAATAATTGGATGGAGATTTTCTTTTTCTTTCACCATTAATATTATAATTATATTTAACTCTTTATACATACCATGCATAAAGTGCATAATAATATAACACTTGTTAACATTTGTCTTTGGGCATCATATACCATGATCCCTAGACTTAATGACACTTCTTCATTAAGGTCAAGTAGGTATATGGTTTAGGTCTACTAGGCTAGGCAACTCTAAACATCCTTGCATGTTGTATTTTGCTCGTATAATGTAGTAGCTCTTTAGTCCTTGATGAGAATACAGAAATTTGAAATTTCATTTAATCACTTATAAATAAGTATGATAAGATCAATATTTTTCTCAAGTTGTTTTTACTTGGAAGTTATTAAATTCTTTTCAGCAACCCCTAGCACTTACTAGATCCCATACTCAACGCTTTAATAGGGAGTTACAATTCAATGCAGTTCCAGAGCTCCTCGCTCAACACTAATGCTAGGATGTACTTATACGATACACCTAGGGATATAATAGACAAGGATCTGATGCTCCAGATATTATGGTCAACATCAACATGGAAGGCTCCAGGGATTATGCCCAACACTTCCAATTATCTTTTCATGTGTTCCAGAGATTCTCGCTCAACAAAAAGGTGAGTACTCATGTGCTCCAGAGCTTCTCGCTCAACACAAATCATCAATCACTCAAGTGCTCCAGAGCTTCCCACTCAACACAAATCGTCAATCACTCAAGTGCTCCAGACCTTCCCGCTCAACACAAAATATCTCATCAATCATGTGCTTCAGGGTCCACGCCCAACACAAACAAGCACATATATATCAACAATAATTGTCTTATGCCCAATATATAAAACAAATCATCATGTTCATATGCAATGGTGTCTTCGACCCAATATAAAAATAAAACATCAAGATAATCATCATAATCAATAGGCACATGCCTATAAGTGTTAGGTCCAAAATTCGGGATATTATAGTAAATCACTATGAATTGTCCATGGACTCTATGTTTACTATAGATGCTACTTGCTTCCTTTATGCCACTTCAATATCACATTCCTAGATTTTTTTATTAGCTATGGAATAATAACTAATACAACAAGAATAATATCCTTTGTTTTCATAGTGTCCTAGTGTTTAACATGGTATGTTACATAGTAGGTGGTTAGGTCTATGGTTTTTCCATGCCTCAAACCATAAATTTTGTTATGGTTTTGGACCATCTATAATATTCTTACAAGTCCATAGGTGAGTATCTCCACTTGCGTGAGTAATGAAAAATTACATGGCATCAACTTGGTATCATGGTGGTTAACATGATAAGTCCACTAGCAGGAGACATAACTTCAACATACAAACTGTGATTGAGGTGATCTTCATTCCATTGGAAATATCTGAATGTGTATAATATCATCAAGAGGTTATAACAATTGCTCATATAGTTTTGACCCAAGAGATGATTATTTAAAATCCTCAAACATTCTTAGAAAAAATGGACCTAAAATTTCCAAAGTGGGACTTCCATTGGAATGGTCTATATAAACTATTAGTTCCAATTTTCCACCCACAAAGTACCAAAATAGACAAAAAAATTCACAACGATCCATTTTCTATCAATTTTATAGCAACTCAGTTGTCTACTTTATATATGATTACTAGGAGTGCTCAAGGAAACTCTATAACACCAAAGAAAAAAGTAAAATGCCATTATTTTATATCTATAAAAACTTCAATAATGTCTTGTCAAGTAGGTGGGGGTCATTTTAAATCCCAACATGCATAAAAAAAGATCATTCACATTATAAATAGGCCAAAGTACTATTAGGCTCTTAGGGATTAAAATGTATAATTACGAGATGGCTCTTTATTCATAAGTGCACTAAGAAGTGAAGGGTTTTTTTCCAAAATCATACAACAGTTTAAATCACTAACCTAGAAATTTGAAAAAGGTCTCCTATACCATGTGTTCTAAACTAATAATTGCAAGACATAATGGTGAATTTAAGAGCCTTGATGGGGAAGGGAATGCTGACCATGCAAGGAATGGATATGATATAACCTAAAAATATATAATTATAAAGACTGATAAATCTCCCGATTGAAGATATCCTAATCTAGAATAATCACTACAAAGGTAATTAAAGGCAAATGCCAAAGGCTTTGACTACTTATTCTTACCACATCACTCTAAATTAAAGGAGTGCCTTAACCCCCCTACATTCTAGCAATAGTCTAGACATCACCCACCTAAATAAGAAGGGTGGATCATTCCATATTCCCCTTGTCCTTTATTCCTATCAACAAGCCATCCAAATCTCCAAATGCCATGTGCTTATTTCTCATTGTCTTTTATGGAATATTGTAGAGAAACTAGTGACCCTCTATTTCTATGACCTTTAGGTTTAACCCTAATTCATCTCTATAAGAAACATTATAATTTTGACATGAACAAAATTTTGTGTAGAATGGGATTTAAGAAGTGAGAACATAAGCCTCTACCATGTTGATGGAAATAAGAAGGGGTTCAAGGATCTCTTCGCAAATATCCTTTTTCTCTAATTTTCAAAGTAAGACTACATCCATGACCTCATTTCCATTTTCAATGGAATAATCCTACAAAAATTGTTTCGTAAATGTTGAAATAGGAGATCTTAATAAACAACTGTAATGTTGTGAGAATTACTAAAAGCATGCCTACTCTATATACTCCATATTACTCTAATGGACCATGTTGTGGAAGGACCAAGAATAAATACTACAAATGCTGAAAGCCTTCCTTCATAGATTAACAATATTTGAGGACGATCCTACTCGAGAGCTAGGTCCAAATCCTACTTATGAGGACACATAACTCTCCAAAGCTTTATTTAATCAATAAATAAATCTTTTTATTTGCTTTGTATCTCTTTATAGCTTGCATATTTATGTTTACTGTAAACTGTCCAACGTGTTAAGCAATATAGTTGCAAACTTATATACTAGTAAAAGTGGTTTCTTTTGATCTTCAATAAGTTTGTAAAAGTAGCAAAACCTATTATGGAAACTAAAATCTCTCGTACTTTTTATATTTTTTTTATATCAATAAATCCACCGTTTTTATTCGAAGAACTAATAATGTTATTTAAAACACCAATATTCAATAATAAAAACTTAAAGTCATTAATATATAATTATAAAATATAAAAAACTTAAAATAATTATAAATTATAAAAAAATATAACATTAAAAAAACAAAAAACACACTTTTTTTTAAATTACAAATATTTTTTTAATAATATTATTAGGAACAACACCTTTATTTTTCTTTAATTGCAAAGAATATACTCATTTCTTTTTTCATTATTATCTTGGCCTTTTCAACAATTTTGTAATGTATCCAAAATACTTAAATTTTTTTTTTACTAAGTTATGATATAATTAGAATTGTTAGATCGATCATTTATATGTTCCTATAAGAGAAATTACTTGGACGTAACCAAGTTTATTCATTATTCTTGTAGCAATATTTTTTTAGTTGTGTTTTTACTTTTACTCGACTAAGTATTTATAATGTTGTCACTGATCACACAACACATTCTGCTACATTTCTTTTCATCAATGAGTTATTGGCCATTTTAGTTGCAAATTGAAACTATACAAATAAGAGCCACAAGGTGGCAATGTCCTCGACATTGCATCTGCATTAGCTTCTTGTTTATTAGAATTCCAATTGGCTCTTGCTTTATGTTAGGAAAGCAGTGAACAAATCAACAACAATAAATGCGATGACAATGATTAGTGTTGTTGGTATACTATAAACATGTGCAACGCACTATTGAATAGAGATAAGACTAGGAAATGTAACATATGCAACAAATAAATGCATATCTATAAGAAAAAAAAGCATGCAAAAACAAGTTGCAAAATTGTAAACAATTCTTAGCTGAGAGCATAAGAGAGAGCTAGTCCATCTTGAAAAATACAAAGAGCATAAAATCATTTCAAAAAAGAGATATCTACTGAAATCATGGACTATGTATCAGCAAAAACTATGTCCTATTGAATAGAGTTAGATTAGGAAATACAACATATGCAACAAACTATTTAACACATTCTTTGTAACCATATCCATAACAAAAAAAGGCATGCTAAAGGAAGTTGCAAAATTGTATGAGAGGTTAGTAAGGATGCATACGGTGAATAACACATTAAAGTCATACAATGGAGGAAGTCCCTCTAGTCCCCACCATTGCATTTGGAAAAATCGATGTTAATATTTAATCTTCTCAAGGGTTTGAATGGACAACACCGAGATCACAGTTGACACAGACACTTTTGTTTAATGATAATTTGTCGAATATTTTTTGGTCCACTAATCACTTGCCACATGGACACCTTACAAATTTGTTTCGTAAAGTTCCTTTGTGTATGCCACATTCGATTGTCGCATGGCATCACTTAAATTTGTTTGGATTAATAAGAGGACATGAGGGTTGATGCACAATCATGGACTCCTTTAAAGACACTTTAGATGCCACATAATACTAGAATAAACGAAAAACTCTGACTTTAGGTGACAATTAGGGGTACTTCCCTAACTTATTTGAAGATGCAATAAAAAGAGAAAAGATAGGAAATTGAATCAGCTTTCATAATATATAGCATTTTTGCAGAGAAAATGTGTGTAAATGATTGTAAAATTAGTTTACGTGAAAGTGGGTTTTCAAATTTTTAGCACATCTTAACATATATGTTTGTGCGGGTGCAGCAATATATGAGGTAAATGATGTCCATTTGGGATAAAATATTGCAGACATATAAAGGACATATGGGCCTAGTGCAACACTATTTATTCAGAATTTTTCATGAATTATTTTTTTTATTATTAATTATTAAAGTCAGAAAATCTTGAAATTAAAACTTTATGTGCGGGTGCAACACTTTAGGGGCAAAAATTAATGAAATCCTTGATTTCTAAATATAAGATTGTAGAGCTTGATCTCGTTTAGTGCACCATATAGGTTTTTTGGGAAATTGTGATGGAAATCAAAAGTTATATAACAAACAATCGATGCATGTATTTTCAAAAACTGACGTGTGTCATTTAGAAAAATAATTATAAATAAATAAAACATAGTTTTGAAGGAAAAAATTACATATTTAGAATTGTAAGATCGTATTCTACAATATCCTATATTTTCATAAAAAAATATTGTGTATGTCATATCAAAACACGCCATCTAAACTGAGCATATTGATAGAGTTCTAAAAGACAAGCAATAGCCCTGGTTTATATCTCCTATCCAATAGGTTTGGTATTCTGAAGCTACTTCCGAACCTAATGCCAAACCTTAATCCCACAAATTATTTTAATTTTAAAATAACGCATATGTGTTATAGCTTATTCATAACACACATGCGATATGATAAATCTATAACGCATATGAATTTTGTCTTAACTAATTTGTTTTTGTCCTAACGCATCATTGTTCATCACCCTCATCCTCATCAACATCACCACCATCATCCTCATCATCATCATAATCACCCTCATCCTCATCATCATAATCACCCTCATCCTCATCCTCATCATCATAGTCATCATCCTCCTCCTCCTCCTCATCATCGTCATCACCATCACCCTCATCAGCTTCATCATCATCATCATCACCCTCATCCTTATCAGCTTCATCGTCACCCTCATCCTCATCATCCTCATCACCCTCATCCTCACCCTCACCATCCTCACCATCATCATCACTCTCATCCTCATCAGCTTCATCATGGTTATCATCATCATCGTCAACCTCATCATCATCACCACCCTCATCCTCCTCCTCCTCCTCATCACCCTCATCCTCATCATCATCATCATGGTCATCATCATCATCATCATCATCATCATCATCATCATCACCCTCATCCTCATCCTCATCATCATCATCCTCATCATCCTCATCATCATCATCACCCTCATCCTCATTAGCTTCATCATGGTCATCATCATCATCATCATCATCATCATCATCTTCACCGTCATCATCCTGATCCTGATCCTCATCATCATCATCTTCAACCTCATCATCATCATCACCCTCATCCTCGTCATCATCATCATGTTCATCATCATCACCATCATCATCATCATCACCCTCATCCTCATCAGCTTCATCGTGGTCATCATCATCATCATCGTCATCATCACCATCATCATCCTCATCCTCATCCTCATCATCCTCATCGTCAACCTCATCATCATCATCACCTTCATCCTCCTCCTCCTCATCATCACCCTCATCGTCATCCTCATCATCATCATCATCATCATCATCATCATCATCATCATCATCACCCTCCTCCTCCTCCTCCTCCCCATCCTCCTCCTCCTCCTCATCATCACCCTCATCCTCATCAGCTTCATCATGGTCATCATCATCATCATCAACCTCATCCTCATCATCCTCATCATGGTCATCATCATCATCCTCATCATCATCATCATCATCATTACCCTCATCATCATCATCATCATCATCATCACCCTCATCCTCCTCCTCCTCCTCCTCATCATCATCCTCCTCATCATCATCATAATCATCATCACCCTCATCCTCATCAGCTTCACCATGGTAATCATCATCATCGTCAACCTCATTATCATCATCACCCTCCTCCTCCTCCTCCTCCTCATCACCCTCATACACATCATCATCATCATGGTCATCATCATCATCATCATCATCACCATCATCATCATCCTCATACTCATCATCATCATCACCCTCATCCTCATCAGCTTCATCATGGTCATCATCATCACTGTCATCATCCTCATCCTCATCCTCATCATCATCATCGTGATAGTCATCATCATCATCACCCTCATCCTCCTCCTCCTCATCATCACCCTCATCCTCATCATCATCATCATGGTCATCATTGTCAAACCCCAAAATTTCCGAATTTTTTTTTTTTTAAATAGCATATATTCTCATTAAATGCAGTCATTAACTGTTTGATTAGTTCAATGTTATTAGATTCATGAATGAAAGATCTTTTGACTATGCTTAGCTTCCTAGAAAAGTTTCTTTGCAAAAATACTGATTTGTTTTTCTGTTGTGACCATAAGGTGGGATTGCCATGAAAGACTGGGCTTACTTAGCTTCCGAGCTAATGCAGAATTTTTTCCTTCTATTCGAGCTATACAGGTAAGATGTTCAGGTCGCTGCTAACAAAATTTATTCAGTAAAGTACATACATGCTAGTCATATTTATCAGGCTTGAATAGGTATAGCTTCAACTATGATTCCTTTTAAGATCCTATTGGTAGTAAAATGAATTCTATGAATAAAGGCGGTAGTTAAATTTTTGTTAAGAGAGAAGTATTTAACATTCCTACAGAGTATGAAACCAATAGATGTTCATACAGAATGCAAGTGTAAGAATGCAATAATTATTTATTTACCAGCAGCTAGCATGATAGAAATTACAACATCAAGGATCCACTTCTACTTATCCATAGTTACTGCAACATGTCATGTTTAGATTTGCAACTGCAATTGTAAAGGATAAGGTAGTTTAAGTATCAACCTATACTTTTCTTCACTTCAAGCATTTACCGAGTTTATTACATGATACAAGTTTCCCTTTAATACTTTAAGGATTTGCATTGTTTTGGAATACTACTTCTATTTCAAAAGTCAAAGATTTGTTGGTAAACTTACAGGTCATTCGCATAGTTATTACTCTCAAAATCATTTATGACACTCATAACTATACTATCAACCAAGAATACTAAATTTACCCAAGCTGCCTATCAAACATTGTCTTATAAAACCTTTTATAATCCTTGAGCTTAGAAATGACAAAAGACTAATTGTCACAACAATGATTCTA
This sequence comes from Pseudotsuga menziesii, assembly GCA_001517045.1. Classification (NCBI taxonomy): domain Eukaryota; kingdom Viridiplantae; phylum Streptophyta; class Pinopsida; order Pinales; family Pinaceae; genus Pseudotsuga; species Pseudotsuga menziesii. Next base: position 825,416 of record LPNX010045966.1, read on the forward strand.
AGACTACTAAGAGATAGTTATTCCACTAGCAAGTACTAAGGATAAGGTCTAGGGTAAACCATAAAAAAAATTAATGGATCACATAAATTGATTGCTACATGCTATAGACTTTTAATATGTTATGCCTTATACCTTCATTTGTAAACTAGGGCAATTGGTAATTATAGTTGTAAATTTATAAACAACTACACCATTAACATTACTCCAATACTCTTATAATTCATTACAACCAAAACAGATCTCCAAACCTAAGTGCACAAGATTAACGATGGATAAAATCTATAATGCAATGTTTTATAAGCATTATTCTAATGTTTACATTGTTGGAATTACATTGCAGGTGAATGACTAGGGTATATAGAACCCTATGGATACCCCACGATATGATTTCAGTTATGAAAAGAAATCGTATCGTAATCTTCATCGTGGAACTATAGAGTTCCTACCCACTGCATGTAAAATATTAAAAGTGTTACGTGGTATCTTCTCAGCCATGCATTGGCATTTAAAACGGTTTGACCCAACCCTAGTCGTCATTTCTCCTTTTCCTTCGAGCCTCTGGCCGCTCTGCAAAACCTCCTCATCCTTCTTGCTGCTTGCACTGTCTGTTTGTTAATCTCTATGCTGGTTCAACTCCTCGTGGTTCCCCTACTGCATTGAGAGGAAGACATTGTGTTTTAAAAGCTTGCTGTTGATTGTTGTTCAGAGTTGACTTCTTTAGGGTTTCTCCAATGGCATCCATTTCCCAAACTCCTTGCTATGCAGGTCATTGCTGTAATTCGTTGCTGTAAGTTGACTTCCATCGTGACAGTTACCCTTTAGCTCCAGCGAGCCCATTCGTCTCTACGGTAAATGAAGGGTTTACCCTTCCTCTTGATCGTGGTTGTCTTGCTGTTCTTTAATGGCCATTTTTCTATCAATCATTAAGGTAAGTTACAGGGCTTCTTTCAAATTCTTTTGCAAAATAAAAACTTAAGCAACAACAGCTTGGCAAGCTTTTAATACTTGGTTTATCTTTTGTTGTAGGAAAATGGTCTTCTCCTCTCGGCGTGGATAGTGCGAGCTTCCAAAGCTACTACTCTCGGTAAGCCTGGTTTAACCCATGGCGTCCCCTTCTTGCTGGTCCTGTAGGACAGTCAAGGGTTTGGCTTTGTGATGCGTAACTCTTGCTGTTACTTTGGTTCGGTTGGTGAACCTAAACGCTGTTAAAAGAGTTTGACTCTTCGTTTAAAATGGAGTCTTGGCTGAAGCCGAGACTGTGGGTTTTGGGTCTTGTCTGAAAAATGTGTAAAGCATGCATAAAGACATTTTACTATTTGTATAATTTGCAAGTTTTACTTTGTTGTAAAAGATGCTAGTAGCCGTGAGGTGCCAAGGAGATAAAACTCCATCCTCCGTACATATTATTAATTTTTGTCAGGGTTTACCCTGAACTTGGAGCTATATGCTGTCCATGCTACTTTTCTTGAATTAATATATTATGTTAATGTATAGTTTTGAATCCATTACTGTTTAAACTTGGCTTAATAAGCTTATCTATCTTCGATATCTTCGATACCTGTGGAATTAATAAAATACTTGATTTATTTTCAGTTATTTACTCAAGTAAATACTGGTAGGGTTTTTACTGCATTTTATGATATATTGGTTAATTATTTTATAAATTGTTATACGAGTTATACTTGATAAACTATAATCTTCAGGTTTTAAATGACATTCAAAAGTCATTGACTGTGCAACCGTGGTTACAGGTTTTTTTATACTGAAATTTCTACTAATGAGAAAAGATAAGATATTACTGTGATTTTCAAGTAATATAAATTTATATACAGTAATTAATAGGATATTATTATTACTGATTATAATAACCGTGTTATTCTTCTTGTAATACTTATTACTTTTGTTATTAGTTCTGCGTAGGTTCTTTTATAATTATATAAAGTAATAGTAGTTTATTCTCAGTTTATAAATAATCTGTGGTTAAGGTATTCTTCAAACTTATTGTTAATTAATTTAATGTCAAGGGTTTTGTATTAGCTTTATACCATGATTTACTAATTATTAGGAAATTGTAATCTAACACATAATTCACACCTTTTTAAATTATGTAGAGTCTTTATATTCTCATCATATTTTAATAATGTTCTCAAGTATTGTTTATTTACTTCGTAGTATATAAGCGTAAATAGTTTAAGTCACAATTACTGTAATAAGAATCTTACCTTATGTGTAACATTAGTAATACTCCTATACTGTATGTAATATAAGTTTATTGATGTTGTTACCATAAAGATATTATCTCTTTTGTGAGTACCAATGTTT
>LPNX010045966.1:827845-861703 GCA_001517045.1 Pseudotsuga menziesii
TTTTTTCAAACTGAAAGAAAAACAATTATAAGGTTTAAAACAACAGGTATACTTAGTCTAACTTTTTCTTTATTACGACTAGCATGATCTTCTATCTGTTCTTTGCAATAAATAGATTTACTGAGAGTGAAATACATTATGAGGGAAAAGTTTATCTAAGAACATAAACAACTATCAGTCAGTACTTTCTTCTAATAATAAGTAAAGGAACAATCCACTATTCTACAATCTCATCATGCTATCTTTTATAATTTTTACCCCTGTGCTAGAGTACGGTCTGGTAAACCCAGATGTGGAAAAACACAGTGGGTCATTATTTTTTTCATCAGCAAATTCTATTACTGATAAACTAAAAACATCTACTACATTTAACTAGTAGAACTTTCAAATCATAACATTCTACCATTCACAGTTTATTAAAACATAGACAGTCAAGTGATAGAACCTGCTTCAGCTTTGGACGACAACAGCAATGGGAGGTCGTTCCTCCCTATCAACTCCTGGAGAGAACTCAAACAACGACTCCTCAGGACCCCCGAGCTTGCTCTGGTCTCCCTGGCTAGAACTAGGTCCAGCAATCATCAGATACCAGTCCTCAAACTTAGTATTTATCCAGAACTTATCAATAAGTTCTCCCAACTAACAAGCTGTAAAAAACCAAGTTACTGCAGCAATCCTCTCAGAACAACTTCCTTGCTGTTTTTCCCTTTTCCCTCAATGAATTTCCTGAATAACATTCACCTGAATGAATTCTATCTGGAAAATATCTGAGCTACCTCAGCTCTCTTCATTGGGTACTTTTAAAAGATTGCCCAGGTCTTTTTGGGTTAGTTGTCATTTAATGAGCCACCTGCTCTGATCCCACTTTCTTGGGGGATCATGACCCCAAATATAGGGAATTTGCCACCTGAAACTTAGGAAGTGATTGAGGATGCTGCCACTTGTATTTTTCCTTCCACCTAGTTCCATCTACCAGTTTGACCAGTAATCTCTTTTTAACAGCTCTCCCATGCTGTTGTCTCCACAATTTATTTATTAATGATAAAATATTCTGAATTACATTCCACTTCTGTTGACTCTGCTGAGTCATCAGTTCCTACTTAGCATTACATTTAACATAATGTCTCAGGAATATAATTAAAACAATTTACATTATTTCACAAAATTGGGGTATGTGACATACACACCCCCTTAAAATGTAACATCGTCCTCGATGTTACTTATTCTTCATCCTCTACAACCTCCTGGAACGGATTTGGGTATGCTTCCCACATCTTAACTTCCAGTTACCACGTAGCTTCTTTAGGACTAAGGTGCTTCCATTGCACCTTCAACTGTCCAATTGTGCGGTTCCACAGAGTAATTTCCCTCCTCCTGAGGATACAATCCGGCTCCACCAGAACTTCTCCTTCTTGTTCCACCTGTACAACATTCCAATCAATCACATGAGTAGCATCATGAACATACATTTTCAGAACAGAAATATGAAAAACATTATGCACCTTCAAATTAGGTGGTAATGCTAGCTGATATGCAACTTGACCAATTCTGGATAAAATTTCAATTGGACCACAGTAACGTGGCACTAGTTTTGCACAACTCCTCAGTCTTAGGGAGATTTTCTTTGGTCTTACCTTTATAAACACGTGCTCACCCACCTGGAACTCTTTGGGAGTTCTTTTCAAATCTGCTTGGCTTTTTTTGCCGATCCTGTGCCACCTTCAAATTTTCCTGCACTTGTTTTACAATCTGTTCCATTTCCTTCAATAATTATGGTCCTAACACCAATCTATCTACTGGATTATTCTAGGAGATAGGAGTATTGCATTTACGCCCATACAGAATTTCAAATGGACTGAACTTAGCTGATGACTGATAGTTGTTGTTGTATGCAAACTCTGCTAAATGCAAGTAGTCCTCCCACTTACCTGGCTGATCCTTAACATACATTCTTAACAGATCTTCCAATACCTGATTCAGTATTTTTGTCTGTCCATCTGTTTGAGGATGGAAAGAGGTTCTGAAATTCAGGGTTGTATTCAATCCCTTAAACAAGGATTTCCAGAAATTCCCTGTGAATTTAGGATCCCTATCTAAAATGATAACCTTCGGTACACCATGTAGCCGAAAAATATGCTTTAAGAATATGTCAGCTATGTTTGCAGCCTTGTAAGTAGTTTTAATAGGAATGAAATGTGCTGCTTTACTTAATTTATCTACCACCACCATAATTGAATCATTATGATTCTGATTTCTGGGTAATCCAGTAATAAAATCTAAGCTAATTATTTCCCATTTCCAACTAGGAATAGGCAAAGGTTGCAGTAAACCAGCTGGATGTTGGTGTTCTGTTTTCACTTGTTGACAATCCAAACATTTAGCTATATACTCAGCTACTTCGGATTTCATATTAGGCTAGAAATATTATTTTCCTAACATGGTAACAGTCTTTTGGTAGCCTGGATGTCCTGAGTAAGGTGTTTTATGAACTTCATCCAAAATCAACAATTTAACATTAGGCACATTATGCACATACAGTTTGTCCTTAAACAATAAAAATCCATCTTTATTTAGACTATAATATTTTATTAAACTTTCTGTAGGTTCTTCTTTAGCTGTAACTTGTAATTTTTTATAAATTTCATCCTGTTTTATCCCTTCTATCATCTATTTATTTAAATCAAAAGCATAAGTGCTGATCGCTTCTATAAAGTTCAGCTTTGCATTTCTGCTTAAAGCATCAGCCACCTTATTTTCTTTTCCTTTTATGTGTTGAATTTCAAAATCATATTCACTCAAGAAGGCCAACCACCTTGCTTGCCTTGCATTTAAGTTGGGCTGATCTAAAAGGTATTTTAGACCTTTATTATCAGTCATTAAAATAAACTTTCTGCCTATTAAGTGGTGTCGCCACATTTTTAAAGCATGTATAACAGCTGGAAGTTCTAAATCATAAGTTGCATAATTATTTTCATGGATTTTTAATTTCCTAGACTCATAGGCAATGACATGCCCGTCTTGAGTCAGCACACCGCCTAAACCATCATTACAAGCATCGGTGCAAACCACGAAATCCTTATTAGGATCTTCTATTCTTAGAATAGGTGCAGTTGTTAACAAGGTTTTTAATTGCTTAAAACTTTCTTCACACTTTAAGTTCCAATCGAATTTCTTTCCTTTCTTTTGCAAAGAAGTGATTGGATTAGCTATTTTTGAGAATCCTTCAGGGAATCTCCGGTAATAACCGGTAATTCCCATGAATGACCTAACATCTATTACGTCTTTTGGAATCGGCCAATCTTTGATTTCCCGAATCTTTTCAGGATCAACTGAAATCCCTTCCTTAGTCACTACGTGACCGAAGTACTGGATTTCATCCTTAAAGAAATCACATTTGCTGAACTTTGCAAAAAGCTGTTGCTATCGCAGTTCTTGTAAAACTATCCGTAAGTGTTCCTTATGGTCCGCTTCATTTTTAGAATAGATTAAGATGTCATCGATAAATACAACAACAAATTTATCTAAATATTTATGCATTATATTATTCATTAGATACATAAAGACAGCTGGGGCGTTAGTAAGCTCAAATGGAATTACAACAAATTCGTAATGTCCATACCTTGTTCTGAAGGTTGTCTTGAAAATGTCCTCATCTTTAATTCTTACCTGATGATATCCTAATCTCAGGTCTATTTTTGAGAACACCGTAGCTCCACGTAACTGATCAAACAGATCATCTATGCGGGACAACAAATATCTATTTTTAATTGTCATCTTATTTAATTGACGGTAATCTATGCATAGTCGCATAGTTCCATCTTTCTTTTTGACAAAGATGACTGGTGCTCCCCAAGGGGACACACTATGTCGAATGTACTTCTTATCTATTAATTCTTTTAACTGTGATTTCAATTCATTAAGTTCCAAAATATTCATACGATACGGAGATTTCGAGCTAGGTACAGCACCTGGTACTAGCTCAATAGTGAAATCCAGTTCCCTCTTGGGAGGTTATCCTGGAATTTCGTCTGGAAAAACATTAGTAAATTCATTTAAAACAGGAATGTCTTCTATTTTAAACTTATCTTTTTCAGACTTACTTGCCTCATCTGTAATGGTTACAGCATAGGCTTTACACCCTTTCCTGACTGCTCTTTTAAGTTGTAAGGCAGAAATCTGCTTGATTACAGTTTTCCTAGGAATACCCTTTACTGTTACTGACTGTTCATTATTATTTACGCACATAAAGGTTTTATCAAAACAGTTTAAAACTACCTTATGCTGCTCTAACCAATCCATACCAATCAGTAAGTCATACGAGCCAAGTGGAAAAACATTTAGCTTAATAGTAGTTTTAAAATCATTCATAACTAAAGCACATTCTTTCACATAACAGGTTAATTTCCTTTTTCCCCAGTGGATAATTGAACTAACCAGGAGCTATCAAACTTTTGAACAGTCAATTTACACTTTTCTACTATCTGTGGTGAAATGTAACTAAGACTAGCTCCTGGATCTATTAAAATGGTTACAGGGGTTTGGTTAACCATACCTTCTACTTCCACCATGGAATTATGATAATCAGCTTGGCGATTCTCCAACACTGCATTGATTCGGGGCATAGTCCTTGCAAATTCTCCAACAGTCATTTCATCTTGCACATTATGAATATTGTTGTTTGGATTTTTTTGATTTGGGCAGACTGAAGCATAGTGTGGGCCATTGCACTCCCAGCACTTAACAGGCTCCTTTCGTTCGAAATTCTTAGTGAAATTTCCATGATTGTTTGAAGCTTCCTTCCCCTTGAAGTTATTGTTATTATTGGAATTATTAGAAGCACCAGTTCTATTTCCCTGGAAGTTCTTACCATTAGAATGATTTCTGTTCTTATTATTCTTGAAATTCTTCTGGGGTACAAACTCCTTTTTCTTGAACTCAGGCTGATTACTGTTCTTTTTAGCCTTCCAGTTGGCTATCATTAGAGGAAATTTGGGGTCTAATATGGGCCTTATAAGAAAAAGTGCCAAAATAAGTTTTTGTGAGTTGGAATTCAAGAACCAATAGAATTTCAATAAAATAAGTCAACCATAATGGCTGACTTGACATATTTGTAATTAAAAAAACTACTTTTTTTGTTCGTATTTTTGACATATCTCATTGTGTTTTTACTCAAATTTCGATCAGGAGAGCTCGTTTAATGCGGAATTTGATTCCGTATCCAACAAGTACCCACACTGCATACTTTTAACGGACCCTGCTACCCCAAAAACAAGAAATACTTGAAAAAAATGTGATGATGACATGATCATCATGTTTTTTCAAGTATTTCTTGTTTTTGGGGTAGTGGGGTCCGTCAAAAGTATGCAGTGTGGGTACTCGTTGGATGCAAAATCAAATTACACATCCAACGAGCTCTTTCGATCGAAATTTGAGTAAAAACACAGGGAGATATGTCGAAAATACGAACACAAAAGTAGTTTTTTTCTTTCTTCCTCCAAAATTAATCAATATTATTTTATTATTTTAACTATTATTTTATTATTTTCCTTAGGAGGCCCAGTTTAGACCCCAAAATTCCTCTAATGACCTTCTTTCTTTTTGTTCTGTTCAAAACAGAAATTTGCCTTCCTTATGGCTTCTTCCAGAGTCTTCGGGTTATCATACTCGATTTTGTCCTTGATATGATATGGCAGACAACTGAGAAACCGTTGAACTTTAGGTTTCTCATCCACTAAATAAGGTACAAACCTCAACAAACTTAAGAATTTACTGTTTAAGTCCTTCATAGTCATGGATCCTAACTTTAACTCGTAAAATTCTTTAGCTCTTTCTTCATAGTATTGTTCAGACAGAAATTTCTTCTTGAAGTACCTTTTAAAGGTACTCCAATTGACTTATTTTTATTTAATCCCCTTAACTCTTTTCAGATCTTGCCACCATATATCTGCCTTTCCAGAGAGATTATAGATGGCCATTCTTGCCTTCAGCTGATTTGAATAATTGTATATCTGGAAATACTTCCTCATCCCGGATAACCAGGACTCTGCTTCCTCCCCTTTTTCGGTCTCTCCGTTGAAAGTTGGGGGCTTTATTTTTTTTAACTCCCCGGAAATCTCTTCATATGGCCTATAATTTTTCTTTCTATTATACAACTCAGCCTCACTACTGTCACTAGTAGTGTAATAGCTTTGTTGTTCCCTGAATCCTTCAGATGATGAACTGCTTTTAGTTTTAGCCAGTTTCATCTTTTTAGATCCTTTCTGATGGCTAGCTTCCTGAGATTCAGATCTTTTGCTCCTCCCTTCTGTCTGGAATTTTTCCATCAAAATTTGGTTTAACTCCTCTCGAGTCTTTAATATCCTCTCGTTATCCTTCTTGACATATTCCATCTCAGTCTTCAAATCCTTTATAGTCTGCATCAGCTCTGAAGAGTGAGCAGTTACCTCTTCTAACACAGGTTCTCTGGACATTTGTCTTGTCTCGGTGTTTGGAGACTCCTCTTGAGCATATTCTCCTAGGTTCTCCATACCTGTCTGTTAGATTCAGAAAAAGAAATTTTCTGCTTTTCACATAAAACAAAATACAGATTAGTATATTATTTTTACTGTTCTACGGAAACTAGTTGGGCTGCATTGAGGCCTAGTATTTGAACCATGCTCTGATACCACATGTCAAACCCTAAAATTTCCCAAAATTTAATTTTTTTTAAAAATAGCATATATTCTTATTAAATGTAGTCATTAACTGTTTGATTAGTTCAATGTTATTAGATTCATGACTGAAAGATCTTTTGACTATGCTTAGCTTCCTAGAAAAGTTTCTTTGCAAAAATACTGATTTTTTTTTTGTTACGACCACAAGTTGGGATTGCCATGAAAGACTGGGCTTACTTAGCTTCCGAGCTAACGCAGAAGTTTTTCCTTCTCTTAAATCTATACAGGTAAGATGTTTGGGTCGCTGCTAACAAAATTTATTCAGTAAAGTACATACATGTTAGTCAGATTTATCAGGCTTAAACAAGTATAGCTTCAACTATGATTCCTTTTAAGATCCTACTGATAGTAAAATGAATTCTATGAATAAAGGCGGTAGTTAAATTTATGTTAACAAAGAAGGATTTAACATTCCTACAGAGTATGAAACCAATAGATGTTCATACTGAATGCAAGTGTAAGAATGCAATAATTATTTCTTTACCAGCAGCTAGCATGATAGAAATTACAACATCAAGGATCCACTTCTACTTATCCATAGTTACTGCAACATGTCATGTTTAGATTTGCAAATGCAATTGTAAAGGATAAGGTAGTTTAAGTATCAACCTATACTTTTCTTCACTTCAAGCATTCACCAAGTTTATTATATGATACAAGTTTCCCTTTAATACTTTAAGGATTTGCATTGTTTTGGAATACTGCTTCTATATCCAAAGTCAAAGATTTGTTGGTAAACTTACAGGTCATTCGCATAGTTATTACTCTCAAAATCATTTATGACACTCATAACTATACTATCAACCAAGAATGCTAAATTTACCCAAGCTGCCTATCAAACATTGTCTTATAAAACCTTTTATAATCCTTGAGCTTAGAAATGACAAAAGACTAATTGTCACAATGATGATTCTAAGACTACTAAGAGATTGTTATTCCACTAGCAAGTACTAAGAATAAGGTCTAGGGTAAACCATAAACAAAATTAATGGATCACATAAATTGATTGCTACATGCTATAGACTTTTAATATCTTATGCCTTATACCTTCATTTGTAAACTAGGGCAATTGGTAATTATAGTTGTAAATTTATAAACAACTACGCCATTAACATTACTCCAATACTCTTATAATTCATTACAACCAAAACAGATCTCCAAACCTAAGTGCATGAGATTAACGATGGACAAAATCTATAATGCAATGTTTTATAAGCATTATTCTAATGTTTACATTGTTGGAATTACATTGCAGGTGAATGACTAGGGTATATCGAACCCTATGGATACCCCACGATATGATTTCAGTTATGAAAAGAAATCGTATCGTAATCTTCGTCGTGGAACTATAGAGTTCCTACCCACTGCATGTAAAATATTAAAAGTGTTACGTGGTCTCTTCTCATCCATGCATTGGTGTCTAAAACGGTTTGACCCAACCCTAGTCGTCATTTATCCTTTGGCTTCAGGACTCCGGTCGCTCTGCAAAACCTCCTGGTCCTTCTCGCTGCTTGCACTGTCTATTTGTTAATCTCTGTGTTGGTTCAAATCCTTGTGGTTCCCCTACTACATTGAGAGGAAGACATTGTGTTTTAAAAGCTTGCTGTTGATTGTTGTTCAGAGTTGAGTTCTTTAGGGTTTCTCCAATGGCATCCATTTCCCGAACTTCTTGCTGTGTAGGTCATTGTTGTAATTCGTTGCTGTAAGTTGACTTCCATCGTGACAGTTACCCTTTAGCTACAACAATCCCATTCGTCTCTGCAGCAAATGAAGGGTTTACCCTTCCTCCTGCTCGTGGTTGTCTTGCTGTTCTTTAATGGCCATTTTTCTATCAGTCATTAAGGTAAGTTACAGGGCTTCTTTCAAATTCTTTTGCAAAATAAAAACTTAAGCAACAACAGCTTGGCAAGATTTTAATACTTGGTTTATCTTTTGTTGCAGGAAAATGGTCTTCTCCTCTCGGCGTGGACGGCACGAGCTTCCAAAGATACTACTCCCGGTAAGCCTGGATTAACCCATGAAATCCCCTCCTTGCTGGTCCTTTAGGACATTCAAGGGTTTGGCTTTGTGATGCGTAACTCTTGCTGTTACTTTGGTTCGGTTGGTGAACCTAAATGTTGTTAAAAGAGTTTGACTCTTCATTTAAAATGGAGTCTTTGCTGAATCCGAGACTGTGGGTTTTGGGTCTTGTCTAAAAACTGTGTAAAGCATGCATAAAGACGTTTTACTGTTTGTATAATTTGCAAGTTTTACTTTGTTGTAAAAGATGCTGGTAGCCGTGAGGTGCCAAGGAGATAAAACTCCATCCTCTGTACATATTATTAATTTTTGTCAGGGTTTACCCTGAACTTGGAGCTATATGCTGTCCAAGATACTTTTCTTGAATTAATATATTATGTTACTATACATTTTTGAATCCATTACTCTTTAAACTTGGCTTATTAAGCTTATCTGTCTTCGATATCTTCGATACCTGTGGACTTAATAAAATACTTGATTTATTTTCAGCTATTTATTCAAGTAAATGATGGTAGGGTTTTTACTGCATTTTATGATATACTGGTCAATTATTTTATAAATTGTTATAAGAGTTATACTTGATAAACTATAATCTTCAGGTTTTAAATGACATTCAAAAGTCATTGACTGTGCAACCGTGGTTATAGGTTTTTTTATACTGAAATTTCTACTAATGAGAAAAGATAAGATATTACTGTGATTTTCAAGTAATATAAATTTATATACAGTAATTAGTAGGATATTATTATTACTGATTATAATAACCGTGTTACTCTTCTTGTAATACTTATTACTTTTGTTATTAGTTCTGTTTAGGTTCTTTTATAATTATATAAAGTAATAGTAGTTTATTCTCAGCTTATAAATAATCTGTGGTTAAGGTATTCTTCAAACTTATTGTTAATTAATTTACTGTCAAGGGTTCTATATTAGCTTTATACTGTGATTTACTAATTATTAGGAAATTGTAATCTAACACATAATTTATACCTTTTTAAATTATGTAGAGTCTTTATATTCTCATCATATTTTAATAATGTTCTCAACTATTGTTTATTTACTTCGTAGTACATAAGCTTAAATAGTTTAAGTTACAATTATTGTAATAAGAATATTACCTTATGTGTAACATTATTAATACTCCTATACTGTACGTAATATAAGTTTATTGATGTTGTTACCATAAAGATATTATCTCTTTTGTGAGTACCAATGTTTTCATGGCTAATATTTAGTTTATTCTACAACATTCTGTTATTATTTAGTTCATCTGTTTAGTTAAGATGCTTGTATATATATATATATATATATATATATATATATATATATAACTCCTGTAATACTTCTTAAGTTTGATCTTATATACTTATATATAAATACATATGTATATAATAAATTTATTCACCATCTGAGAAAATAGGTTAACGACTTTGTAATCTATTTGAGCTCAGTCGAAATAAAAGAAGATTTAGTAAATAAATAACTACATCCTTAACCATACATACAAACTAACACAACCAGATTTTTAACTATAGAATATGAACAATATTTAATTTCTCCTACTATCAGTGTTGTCTTTCTAGTATATAGAAGTTAAGTTCTTTTCAAACTAAAATAAAAACAATTATAAGGTTTAAAACAACAGGTATACTTAGTCTAAATTTTTATTTATTACGACTAGCATGATATTCTATCTGTTCTTTGCAATAAATAGATTTACTGAGAGTGAAATACAGTACGATGGAAAATTTTATCTAAGAACATAAACAGCTATCAGTCAATACTTTCTTCTGATAATAAGTAAAGGAAAAATCCACTATTCTACAATCTCATCATGCTATCTTTTATAATTTTTACCCCTGTGCTAGAGTATGGTCTGGTAAACCCAGATGTGGAAAAACATAGTGGGTCATTATTTTTTTCATCGGCAAATTCTATTACTGATAAACTAAAAACATCTACTACATTTAACCAGTAGAAATTTGAAATCATAACATTCTACCATTCACAGTTTATTAAAACATAGACAGTCAAGTGACAGAACCTGCTTCAGCTTTGGACGACAACATCAATGGGAGGCCGTTCCTCCCTACCAACTCCTGGAGAGCACTCAAACAGCGACTCCTAAGGACCCCCGAGCTTGCTCTGGTCTCCCTGGCTGGAACTAGGTGCAGCAATCGTCAGATACCAGTCCTCAAACTCAGTATTTATCCAGAACTTATCAATAAGTTCTCCCAGCTAACAAGCTGTAATAAACCAAGTTGCTGCAGCAATCCTCTCAGAACAACTTCCTTACTGTTTTTCCCTTTTCCCTCAATGAATTTCCTGAATAACATTCACCTGAATGAATTCTATCTGGAAAATATCTGAGCAGCCTCAGCTATCTTCATTGGGTACTTTTAAAAGATTGCCTAGGTCTTTTTGGGTTAGTTGTCATTTAATGAGCCACCTGCTCTGATCCCAGTTTCTTGGGGGATCATGACCCCAAATATAGGGAAGTTGCCACCTGCAACTTCGGAAGTGCTTGAGGATGCTGCCACTTGTCTTTTGCCTTCCACCTAGTTCCATCCACCAGTTTGACCAGTAACCTCTTTTTAATAGCGCTCCCATGTTGTTGTCTCCACAATTTATTTATTAATAATAAAATATTCTGAATTACATTCCACTTCTATTGACTCTCCTGAGTCATCAGTTCCTACTTAGCTTTACATTTAACATAATGTCTCAGGAATATAATTAAAACAATTTACATTATTTCACAAAATTGGGGTATGTGACAATCATCATCATCATCATCATCACCCTCATCCTCCTCCTCTTCATCGTCATCCTCATCATCATCATCATCACCCTCATCCTCATCAGCTTCATCATGGTCATCATCATCACCATCATAATCATCACCGTCATCATCATGGTCATCCTCATCCTCCTCCTCCTCCTCCTCCTCATCATCATCATCATCACCCTCACCCTCATCATCATCATCATCATTACCCTCATCCTCCTCCTTCTCCTCCTCCTCCTCATCCTCATCCTCATCATCATCACCCTCATCCTCATCAGCTTCATCATGGTTATCATCATCATCGTCAACCTCATCATCATCACCACCCTCATCCTCCTCCTCCTCCTCATCACCCTCATCCTCATCATCATCATCATGGTCATCATCATCATCATCATCATCATCATCACCCTCATCCTCATCGTCATCATCATCTTCATCATCCTCCTCATCATCACCGTCATTGTTCATCATCATCTTCATCATCACCCTCATCCTCATCATCGTCAACCTTGATCCTCATCATCATTGTTCATCACCCTCATCCTCACCATCATCATCATCTTCATCGACACCCTTATCCTCATCATCATCACCATCCTCCTCCTCCTCCTCATAATCATCATAATCATCATCCTCATCCTCATCATCATCATCATCACCCTCACCCTCATCATCATCATCATGGTCATCACCATCATCATCATCATCATCATCATCATCACCCTCATCCTCATCATCATCATCATATTCATCATCCTCCTCCTCATCATCATCTTCATCGTCACCCTCATCCTCATCATCATCATCACCCTCATACTCATCATCATCAACCTCGATCCTCATCATCATCGGTCATCACCGTCATCCTCACCATCATCGTCATCTTCATCGACACCCTCATCCTCATCATCATCACCATCCTCATCCTCATCATCATCATCATCCTCCTCCTCCTCCTCCTCCTCCTCCTCCTCATCACCCTCATCCTCATCATCATCATCATGGTCATCATCATCATCATCATCATCATCATCACCCTCATCCTCATCATCATCATCATAGTCATCATCCTCATCATCATCACCATCATTGTTCATCATCATCTTCATCATCACCCTCATCCTCCTCCTCATCATCACCCTCATCCTCATCATCATCAGACTCGATCCTCATCCTCACCATCATCATCATGTTCATCAACATCGTCATCATCATCACCATCATCACCATCATCATCATCATCATCATAATCCTCATCCTCATCATCATCATCATCATCATGGTCATCATCATCATCATCATCATCATCATCATCACCCTCATCCTCATCATCATCATCATGGTCATCATCATCATCATCATCATCATCATCATCACCCTCATCCTCATCCTCATCATCATCATCATCATCCTCATCCTCATCATCTTCATCATTGTTCTTCAGCCTCATCCTCACCATCATTGACACCCTCACCCTCATCCTCATCGACACCCTCATCCTCATCATCATCGACACCCTCACCCTCATCCTCATCGACACCCTCATCCTCATCATCATCGACACCCTCACCATCATCTTCATCATCACCATCATCCTCATCATCATCCCCATCCTCATCATCATCATCATCATCATCATCATCATCCCTCATCCTCATCATCACCATCATCATCAACATCATGGTCATCATCAGCATCGTCATCATCATCATCATCCTCATCCTCATCATCATCATCATCATCATCATCATCATCATTGTTCATCAGCCTCATCCTCACCATCATCAACACCCTCATCCTCATCATCATCGACACCCTCATGCTCATCCTCATCAACACCTTCACCTCATCCTCATCGACACCCTCACCCTCATACTCATCATCGTCATGCCCATCAACACCCTCAATGGTCATCACCCTCATCCTCATCATATAGATAAATGTAAATTGCATATATTCATTGAGCACTAAATTGCATATGTGATATATCTCATATGCACTAAATCACATATGCGTTATGGAAAACATGTAAAAACCTGTCCGTTCATTAAAAAGATGGGATTCAATATCGCATATGCGATATATCGGAGGTGCATTATATCACATATGCGATATGTGTTTTATAGAAAATGTAGGTTGGCGTCATGTTGGCCAGCTTTATTGTATCAAAAGACATAATTCGTCTGAACCCGTGCACAGAGAACTCTTTGACATGCAACTTTTTATCATTACTTACATAATTCCATAGTTTTGTACATGTTTGGGTGGATTTCAATGGGGAATGTATGTAATAGAGGATGAAAGTCAACAAGGAAGGTGCTTACACCGGAAGAAGCATAAAATAAAAAACAAAACAAAAAATGGAAGATTCAAGAAATCGTCGACATTCATTACATGAGCAAATAGTTCCCATTCCCCCTCAACAGATACCTGACATAGAGGCTGAGGAAGATAATGCAATATTAAAGGAAGCTGGTTATATGAAAGTTGATGTTATTGATCCATTAGTAAACAGACAATCTTGTGAAGAGTTCAATAATTATGTTACTCCCGATGTAAATGTGACTCAGCAACAACCATGTTCAGTGGTTCAATCTCCTAATCGAAGTTGTGAGCCGGTACTGGATGTAAACGTCACTCCAACATTTCAAACGGCAAGAAATTTTGCATCAAAACGAAAGAGAAGTCCTAAACGAATACAAGTGGACAAGAGCAGATTGACTTCCATAGAAGGTAAGGTGGCTAAATGCACTATCCTTCGTCATTCTTCTCAAATAATGAAACAATATTTTGATAACAAATCCGAAGCCGGTAAATGCCAATTATTTTTAGCTTTGCTTAAATCTAGAAATATGGAAACTGTTAGAAGAGATTTAGGCATAACAACAATGAATAATATCGAATCAAGTAATCACATTGTTAAATCTCTTGCTGCTGCATTCACATCGATTGGTAAAAAAACTCGTTCACAAGACTGTAATGTGGATCGTCGTGTATTGGCTGAATCAGTTGTATGTAGATCCACAAGACAACGTTGTTTACTTAAATGCACATCACAAATTGTTCATTTACATCCAAAGACACTTAAAAAATATTCAGTAAGAAGAGATAACCTTGATGTAGAGGGACAAATGGAAACATTATGGGCATTTAGCGGTAGGTTTCCCCGCAAAGACATGAAGTTAGTCCAAGCAGTGAGGGGCCTAGTGCAAACGTTTTAGCATGATAACACTAGGCCTTCTTCTAACACGAAGGATGTGTTAAAACATTGTAGGGGTTCTAGAAACACCAAACCTCATGTTAAACATTATCTTGACATGACACAAACTCAATTGTTTGAGATGTTTAAAGTTGCCCACGTAGAGCTAAGTCTCGGGCAAAGCTCTTTTGAAAAATGCAAGCCTTGGTATGTTAGAATCAATACCATCCAAAACACTTGTTGTTGTAGATACCACATAGAGTTTGAAATATATTACCATACATTTGCACATATACATCGTTTTTTGCATCCTAACCATGTGCAGGAATACTCAAGTACAGTACCGCCAATGTCATCCAGAGATTTCATCCACATCATAATGTGTCCAAGGCAAGATGGGGAGACACATTACTTAAAACAATGTGTAGACGGTTCTTGCAACAATTGTGGTGGGATATCATTATGGTCTGATTGCATCCATGAAAGTGAAGATCAAGCATTCGGGAATGCAATTGTCGAGAAGCAGAACTATCAGTATGAGACATATCAGCTAAATGATCAGAAAGAAAGCAGGAAGATTAAATTGGTGACTTCACAGGTAAATTCTTGAATATTGACAAATTAATATTCATGTACCAGGTGCGAGTATGTGATTTTATTCTAGAGTTTCGTGGAAAGATCCAACAGTACATTCAACATGTTGATATGGCATGGTGGCAAGATGAGAAACTCAGAATATGATGGGACACCTTCCCTCTCAGAACAATACAATCATTGGTTGACTTTGCAGAAAATTACACCCTACAACCACAAAATGAAATTCAAAGTCAATACTATCACTTAGAGCAGGTGAGCATAATGGTGCATATCATGTATCGACATGGGCAAGATAGCAATGAAGAGAAACATGTGATACTAAAAGAAAGTCACTTCTACATAAGTGACAATCGGACCCATGACATCCATTACGTGCAAAATTGATTTAAATTATTCTATGATCACGTGATAGCTATGGATATACCATTTTATCGTCATTTCATTTGGTCAGATGGTTGTGCTAGACAGTTCAAGAATGCACATGTATTTAAATGGTTGTGTTTGTTGCACATAAAATACAAGGTGCCACATGTATGGAACTACTTTGAAACTGGTCTTGGAAAAGGATAGCACGATGGTGCTGTTGCATGCATTAAACTGCCCTTTGAAGGGAAGAGATAAATTTTACAGGTGCTCGCTTTCGAGATGCTGCATCTATAGTCCAATGGTGTGCATCTGTCATGGGAGAACAAGCAACAAGGAAACACTTAGTGCAAAGAATATTCTGGGAGGTGAAAAATGTGGAATTATCACAAACACCTCGGGTGAACACAGTGCATGGAACTCGACAACTTCATTCAATTAGAATCTTAAATAACTTGGCCCTACAAATTTGGACAAGATTTAAGGCTCGCTTTTGCAGTTCCTGTAGCATTGGTGAATGGGGTGATTGTGAGCATACGGATACGGTCGATACATGGGATCGAGTGACACTTGGCACCAATTTCAATTAGGTTAATAAAAAAGACGATTTGGAAGATGATCAGACACATATTTCTACAGACTATGATCACATATCGTATCTCATACAAGTAGGTACATGAGTAATACCTAAATAAGAAAATGTATTTATGTATTGTTTACTCGACCTATGTATAATTTAATTTATGTAGAAATTAGAAATGCAAGACCTTATTTACAAAATGTATTGTTAACTTGACCTATTTCCTTTCACAGGTCAGATATATGCAGTGGTTGCCCCAAAAAATAATGAATGGGGTTCTGACTATTGGTTGGAACATTGCTTAGAGGGGAAACAAACCATTCTAGAACCTATTATAGATGATGAAAATATTGAATTCCCAATTGGCTCGATGGTTATAAAAGGGGATTACTTGACACTTGCAGCACAACAGAAAAGGAAGGGTGGGTATGTATATCAGGATTATAGACCAAGAGCTACTGTATACCACTTCACCAACCTAGTAGTTGGTATAAACATCAAGCTGCACACACTTGCTCACAAAAATAGGTCACATGTACGATACTTGCTACCTCATATAGAGCACGAAATATTGATGGACACCATCAGCACCACATATGATTCGGATGGCCTACTTGTAGGAGTGCATTGTCAGGTGCGTTATTTAACCTTTAAAGTGAATTCTGAAGCACAATTTCCATTATTTAGCCTTACTTTATTCCTAATGTAATAAACATGTGATTGACAGATACCATTCACAGACATAATATTATTCAGAGGATACTGGACACTATAAACACTATCGTACAACCTCACGTGAGTTATCTATAAATAATGTTTGCACATTTTCATTGGGTTCTCTTTTCTTTCTTATGATGTTACTAATGTCTATCCTTTCGTGTGCCTAGGATACAAACACCATCTATGACACATTGGAGGCACCAAGAATGGTGTCTTTAGACACCACCAAATAGAGTTCGGAAAATAACAAGCTCTCGAGTTGTTGAAATTTACATTTCTTGATGTTTTTAGTTTAATATAAATTTAATTACATTGCCATGTACAAATCAGAATCCAACTAGGATTTCATACTTGCATGCACCAACTAGGATTTCATGAACAACAATTTGCATGCACCAACTGGGGTTGACAAGGTATGAGATGAAACTAGGGTTTAGTGAGCAAAAGGGGGGTACTTGATACTTGCAGAACTAGAAACACATGATCACCAATACTTGCATGCACCAACTAGGCTTTCATGAGTCACCAATTTGAATGCTCAAATTAGGGTCAAGACAAGGTATGAGATGGAACTAGGGTTTGGTGAGTAATCATGCAAGCTAGGAGAGGGAACTAGAAACACTTGATCACCAATACTTGCATGCACCAACTAGGCTTTCATGAACACCAATTTGCATGCACACCAACTAGGGTTGACAAGGTATGAGATGGAACTAGGGTTTGGTGAGAAATCATGCAAGTTAGGAGAGGGAACTAGAAACACATGATCACCAATACTTGCATGCACCAACTAGGATTTCATGAACACCAATTTGCATGCTCCAACTAGGGTTGACAAGGTATGAGATGGAACTAGGGTTCATCGAGCAATCATGCAAGTTTAGTTATGACCTAATGAGCTACTTTAATACTCCAGGCCGCTGGTATTAGAGACCCCTCTACAAATCTTTCATGTAAGTCTTCTTGTTACATAATCCAACTTAAGTTATAGAACTTGTCTGGAAGACACTGTAATTCTCTTAGCATTTCAGAGTTACGTGGATGTTAATATTTTTAACCAAATTTTCTATATTGACTAAATTTTTTTTCAAAGATCATAGTATTTTGTCTGCTATTATCTATTGGGGTATTTTGATGAGATAGAATTAAGCCCATGGTGGAGCTTCCTTATCTCATGATCACATGATCACCAATACTTGCATGCACGAACTAGAAACACATGATCACCAATACTTGCATGCACCAACTAGGCTTTCATGAACACCAATTTGCATGCTCCAACTAGGGTTGAATTGAGGTATGAGATGGAACTAGGGTTTAGTGAGAAATTTGCAAGTTAGGAGAGGGAACTAGAAACACACATCACCAATACTTTCATGCACCAACTAGTCTTTCATTAACACCAATTTGCATGCTCCAACTCGGGTTGACAAGGTATGAGATGGAACTAGGGTTTGGTGAGCAATTTGCAATTTAAGAGAGAGAACGAGAAACACATGATCACCAATACTTGCATGCACCAACTAGGATTTCATGAACACCAATTTGCATGCTCCAACTAAGGTTGACAAGGTATGAGATGGAAGTAGGATTTGGTGAGCAATTTGCAAGTTAAGAGAGGGAACTAGAAACATATGATCACCAATACTTTCATGCACCAACTAGGATTTCATAAACACCAATTTGCATGCTCCAACTAGGGTTGACAAGGCATGAGATGGAACTAGCGTTTGGTGAGAAATTTGCAAGTTAAGAGAGCGAACTAGAAACACATGATCACCAATACTTGCATGCACCAACTAGGCTTTCATGAACACCAATTTGCATGCTCCAACTAGGGTTACCAAGATATGAGATGGAACTAGGGTTTAGTGAGAAATCATGTGCAAGTTAGGAAAGCGAACTAGAAACACATGATCACCAATACTTGCATGCACCA
Organism: Pseudotsuga menziesii; assembly: GCA_001517045.1. Taxonomy (NCBI): domain Eukaryota; kingdom Viridiplantae; phylum Streptophyta; class Pinopsida; order Pinales; family Pinaceae; genus Pseudotsuga; species Pseudotsuga menziesii. Next base: position 846,767 of record LPNX010045966.1, read on the forward strand.
ACTAGGATTTCATGAACACCAATTTACATGCTCCAACTAGGGTTACCAAGGTATGAGATGGAACTAGGGTTTGGTGAGAAAATTGCAAGTTAAGAGAGGGAACTAGAAACACATGATCACCAATACTTGCATGCACCAACTAGGATTTCATGGAAAACAATTTGCATGCTCCAACTAGGGTTACCAAGGTATGAGATGGAACTAGGGTTTGGTGAGCAATTTACAAGTTAAGAGAGAGAACTAGAAGCACATGATCACAAATACTTGCATGCACCAACTATGCTTCCATGAACACCAATTTACATGCTCCAACTAGGGTTACCAAGGTATGATATGGAACTAGGGTTTGGTGAGCAAATTGCAAGTTAAGAGACGGAACTAGAAACACATGATCACCAATACTTGCATGCACCAACTAGGCTTTCATGAAAACCAATTTGCATGCTACAACTAGGGTTGACAAGGTATGAGATGGAACTAGGGTTTGGTGAGTAATTTGCAAGTTAAGAGAGGGAACTAGAAACACATGATCACCAATACTTGCATGCACCAACTAGGCTTTCATGAACACCAATTTGCATGCTCCAACTAGGGTTACCAAGGTAGAATATGGAACTAAGGTTTAGTGAGAAATCATGTGCAAGTTAGGAGAGGGAACTATAAACACATGATCACCAGTACTTGCATGCACCCAACTAGGCTTTCATGAACACCAATTTGCATGCTCTAACTAGGGTTACCAAGGTATGAGATGGAACTAGGGTTTGGTGAGCGATTTGCAAGTTAAGAGAGGAAACTAGAAACACATGATCACAAATACTTGCATGCACCAACTAAGCTTTCATGAACAACAATTTCCATGCTCCAACTAGGGCTACCAAGGTATGAGATGGAACTAGGGTTTGGTGAGAAATTTGCAAGTTAAGAGAGGGAACTAGAAACACATGATCATAAATACTTGCATGCACCAACTAGGCTTTCATGAACACCAATTTGCATGCTCCAACTAAGGTTACCAAGGTATGAGATGGAACTAGGGTTTGGTGAGCAAATTGCAAGTTAAGAGAGGGAACTAGAAACACATGATCACCAATACTTGCATGCACCAACTAGGATTTCATGAACACCAATTTGCATGCTACAACTAGGGTTGACAAGGTATGAGATGGAACTAGGGTTTGGTGAGAAATTTGCAAGGTAAGAGAGGGAAATAGAAAGACATGATCAGCAATACTTGCATGCACCATTTAGGCTTTCATGAACACCAATTTGCATGCTCCGACTAGGGTTACTAAGGTATGAGATGGAACTAGGGTTTAGTGAGCAATCATGCAAGTTAGGAGAGGGAACTATAAACACATGATCACCAATACTTGCATGCACCAACTAGGATTTCATGAACACAAATTTGCATGCACCAACTAGGGTTGAGAAGGTATGAGATGGAACTAGGGTTTTGTGAGGAATTTGCAAGTTAGGAGAGGGAACTAGAAACACATGGCCATGTACAAATCAGAAACCAACAAGGCTTTCATGAACACCACTTTGCATGCTATCACTAGGGTTTACTTCAACCAATTTAGGGTTTGTAGGGTATGATGTATGTTAGTATGGTATGATGAACTAGTATCATAAGGTATTGTAGGGTATGCCATGGTATATATTACACATGCATGCATGGCTTAGTGTTAAATGGTACATATTGTTAGTATGCTATGTTATGGTACATGTTATTGTATGTTAGTATGGTATGATGTTAGTGTCATAGGGTAATGTAGGGTATGTTATTGTGTGTTAGTATGGTATGGTGTTAAAGTACATGTTATGTTATTTGTATGTTAGTATGGTATGATGTTAGTGTCATAGGGTATTGTAGGGATGTTATTGTATGTAAGAATTGTATGATGTTAGTATCATAGGGTATTGTAGGGTATGATATGGTATATATTACACATCCATGCATGGCATAGTTTTATGATTGTTAGTGTATGTAATTTACTTAGTGTATGGTATGATTATGATGTTAAAAAGTTGAGGATAGCCATAATGTTAAAAATTAGATGAGTCGTAAATTCTTCCTTTAAGTATTGGAAATTCATTTAAGTTAGCACATATGGACGAACCACACATATCATTATATCACATAGGTGAACCACACATATCATGTTCCAAGATCAAGTCAAACATATATGTATAAATTTGAACTTTGCTTTATATTATATATGTATAGAAATAATGTTACAAAAATTTCCATGCGACATGGCCATAATACAAAATAGTGGATCAAAAAGTACATCTGTGTGTACATATGAACAAAAAGTTACATCTATGTATGCCCCCTATACATTTATTCTAGTTATCCCCCATTTTGTTGCCATTACCAGAGTCTTTGGAGAAGTGCGGCTTTCTTTTCCGACTGCTCACTGGTGATCCCCATCATTGAACAAGAGGGATAGGTCGTATCAGTGGAGACTGCAAAAAAACAAAAAAAATTAAGTTAATTTACCAACCATTAAAAATTCTATGTACATTTGTTCAAATTCCAAAACCAAAATAGCATTTATACTTACTGTACGTGAGTAAGTAATCATGGGTCTTGGTGCCTCACTAACAGCGACCCTGATTGGGTGCTCTTCTTGCACCACTTGCTCACTATCAGGCTACATAAATATATATATGCCAATGTTAAAAAATATACATGTACCTTCGGGGGGAAGAGGGTCACCAATTTGGGTCTCTTAAAGCACCAAATCAGAGAAATATATACATAAAAGTTTAAAGAAAGTGATCTACATAAACATATCTGCTGGCTCATCAAAGGTGGGCCACTGGTTTGGTTCTCTTCATGCACTTGTGCCTCACTAGGGGCCTGCATATAAAGTAACATATATGTCAATTTCATATAAAATAGTGAATCAGAGACATATATACTACCTAGACGAAAAATGATGTTACCAAAGAAAGCGAAACATACATACCTAGCTAGGGGGAAGAGGTGGGTTGACAACAACCTTGCTTTGGTGCTCTTCAAGCACCACTATCACAATAGGTTCCTGCATAAAGTAACATATGTCAAAGCGATACAAGTAAAATGATTTTTCCAAAGAAAGCAAAACATAATTAAAAGCATATTTCAAATAATACCTGTGTCTGGGAATCTACCTCTGCTTGAGATGGAATAGGATGCGATACAATATACTCATCCTGGTCAACCTGCATAAAATATGTTGTATCAAAATTAGGATACATATTGAATGTTACAATCTATACTATAAATATGTAAATAAAGTTGACAAATTAACAAGTTGTTGATACCTGGAAATTCGCAGGCGACAACAGTAAGGGACTGTCCCCAATCAACGTTCCCAACTAGCCCGTTGACTGTTTGGTGTAGGGAATCTGTCCTGTTTGTGATCCGGCTACCGCAGGTCAAGATACAAAACAACAGCTTTACCAGTTGCGGCCCGGTCCACTGAGTTTTTTGTATTTTGACTTAATTATGAGATGCAAGTGCCTAATTAATAATGCAGGGTGATAAATTGCAAGGGGATGTCACAAAGTGATGTGCAGGTTCTTACCTCTTGTCTTAAGGCGCGCAATCATTTAAATCACATGCAGCAAGTAAATAAACTAACTACCTAAATCTATCCCTAGGGAGCAATTTTATCATTCGTTAGTGAGTAATACATTTAGTACATGCATTATGAACAGTTACAGGCAGCTGATACTTCATTCAAAACACATGAACAATTACAGATTTTCAAACAACCAGATATCCGATTATTTTACGAACAACATTTATTACTCACAGTGGAAGAAATCCCAAAGATACTAAAGAACATTTAACAAGAACATAGGTTCAAGAAATTAAATGCTCTCACAGTAAATGAAACATAGATGAAAACAAAATTGTTCCTCTTCAACATTATTCATTGAGACGCATTGATACTTTCCACATTTCACTCTCTCCAACAGGCAAAATTTGCAGTTTCCTTTGCAAAACGAAGTAGTTCCTCTTACAAGTAAACATTTACAAAATTTTCCAGAGAAAAATCCCTATCTCATTCCTACTTTCAAATATTTAAACTATAATTACAAAGCGTTTCATTTTCCCCGGATGCATGATCTTTCATTTCCTCTAACGCTTCGCATTCCTTGTTTGTGTGTAATCATGGACCACTTGGTAACTAATGACATCTTGGGCTCACACCGTTATAGCTCTGGGTTTTTCCTTCTACTCCCCTGGTTCTCCTAGCGATCCCTCCGGTTTCAGTTATATTCTTGCCAAACGGTCCGTCTTTCTTAGCACCATGGTAGAGTGCTTAATCTCCTCAAACCCGCCTGCCATCAATCGACCAGCATCATTCAAAACAACAAATATTATCGATTAAATGACTATTCCACAAGGAAACGGTGAGGCGCACCATCTATGGGCTTGACAAACCTAGCCTACGGCAGTCAACAGGACACACATTGGCGGGAAAACTTAAAATTGGCAATCGGGAGGAAATAACATCGGAGGCCAAGGGGCTTTCCCAGCCACAATGGCGGAAGAAACCCAAATCACGGACAAGTGACACGCGTGCAAGAGAGGCTTTAATCGGAAGTCGAAAGGATTTGAAATTCAGAAACCAAAAGACTTGGAGAGCCGCAACGGCGGAAAAGAGAAAACTAAAGCCGTGTGATGTAAGTCAGACATTGGACGGATTCGCGTTTCAGAAGACAAAAGGATTTTCCATCCGCAACGGTGGACGAGACACGACTTCATGCTCGTGACCAAACAGGTTAAAATGCATCCGCCATCGACGCTTTCACACCTCGAAAGCTGAATTGCTTTAGGAGCCGCAATGGCGGACGGGACACGGTTCAAACTTCCGATCAAAACAATGAAAAAACTAAGTGCTTCAGTCAACTTCAAACATCCAACAATTGCGACCTCAGTAGAGACAACTGGTTTGATCAATAAACAAAACGATCTTAACAGCTAGGGCTCGCCATAAAATTCAGCACAATAAAAAACAAGACCTTGGTCAAGAGTCAAGCTTTGTAGTCATTTAAAGATTGAAACACATTCCAACAACTCCAAGGATTCTAATATTAAAACAAAATCATGAGGAGGGGTCCCGAATTTAAGAAAATTGGGGAGAAAAGTTGCAGCTGCAACAACTGGCGATTGCCTGGTGAACCTAGATCTCTGGGCGATCAACCTTTGAGTGACAGACTATTTAACAAGCAAAAAGCATCATATTGACTTCTTCCAACAATATGGATTTCTTAAATGACAGCAGTGCGTACCCTTAATCATTGATGACAATCCAATTAGGGAGAGTGGAAACCAAAATTGTCAAGTCCAGATAACTATGCTGAGGCCAGAGGATGAATTTCATTATTATCTTTGTCTTCAGGTGGCTAAGAGATTTGGACACCACAGGATTGGAGCATATGGTAAACAGAAATATTCGTTTGTTCCTCATTCCCATGCCATTTTCACACTTTTCTTGTGCTTTCGGACTTTTATCCTATTTCATATGAGTTTGCTCACATGCCTTTCTTACTGAATTTTGATTCAGGATCCTCTATCCCATAGTGTCCTTTTGTGTGAGTGGTGTACTTCAAGTTTCAGCTCACGGACGGAGAGGATCTTTTGGCAATTCAGTACTTATGATTCAGCTCCTGCTTTGATTTAGGATGCTTTCATAGGAGTTTTTGACTCGTTATTTGCCTTTTGGAATTCATTTCTTGGCATGGGATCATTTATATTTAATACACTGTTCACTTTGCTCCTTTCCATGGGTCCTTTGCTGTTGCTTCTTAGAACATTTTAAATGTGACGTGGATGGAGCCTCGACATAGTACCCCAGACTCTTCGAATCTGGTTTATTTCACAGGGGTTAAGCAAAACTTCAATGCACACAGAGTTCTTCGAGAAAATTGCTATACTTGAAGAAATTCTTTCATATAAATTAGCATCACACAGACTAACGCCAAAACGTTTATCAAACCCAAAAATTTCGGATGTTTTCCATGCAACCGCAGGTTTGCTCCCTTTATTGAAATCAACGAAACAAGCTAGAACGAAATCAACAAAAGCAAACTAGAAACATGACTCAAAAGATAGCCTGGCGGATTATTTATGTACAAGACAGAAAAAATCAGACAGACTCAGGAAAAATAAGGTTTGAGAACCAAACTATTTACTGGTAGGTTCTCCTCCCACCTGTACAGATCTTGCAACTTGTAGGTAGAAGGACCAAGCGTGGCTGCAATCTAAAAAGGGCCTACCCACAACTGCTGGAATTTGGTATGCTTTCCTTTCTCATCATGGGGGTGGTCCCATTTGAGGACTAAGTCTCCCACTTCAAAGTATTTTGTCCCAGCTTTATGCTTGTCAAACCATCTCTTAACTGACTCTTGTTGCTACTTAAAGCATTCTTTGGCTTTTGACCTGGCTTCTTCAGCTTTCAGGAGATTATATATTCTTATTTGTAAAACTTCATCATCTGAACCCCTAGACTCCTGAGCTAGAATGGAAGATGGTAGCATGATATTGGGAGGAAGGATGGCCTCTTTACCGTAGACAAGGGTATATGGGGACACTCCAATTGCAGACTTGGGGGTGACTCTATCAGCCCAAAGGGAATTTGGTAAGGTTGAGTGCCAACTCCTCTGGTTTTCTATTACAGTCTTCTTCAGAATTCTAATGAGGTTTTTATTAGAGGATTCAGCCAGGCCATTCCCTTGCGGATAGTAATTAGCAGAATAATGCACTTTTATCCCTTTATCATGAGAAAACACAGTCAATTTAATTGATGAAAAGTATTTAGCATTATCAAATACTAACGAAACTGGAACTCCAAACCTGGTCATGATATGATCTTGTAGGAAGTTGATGACTTCGTCTTCATTTATCTTGCGCAGTGGGATAGCTTCGACCCGGCGAGTGAAATAATCAGTCGCAGTAAGAATGTACTTGTGCTACAGGGATGAATTTGTCTTTATTTCTCCAATGATGTCCATCCCCCATTGCTCAAATGGTTCCTTGATCATCACAGGCTTTAGGGGCGCTGCTGCTTTAGGCTGTCTTCCACCACACCTTTGACAAATATCACACTTTCTGACGTGTGCGTGTGCATCCTTGAAGAGTGTAGGACAGTAATAACCAGCTCTGAGGACCTTGTGGGCTGTAGCATCCCATGAATAATGTCCCCCAGCTGGACCATCATGCAATTCAGACATTACTTTCTTAGCATCTTATTTCTCCAAGCATCTCAGAAGGACTCCATCGTAGTTTTTCCTGAATAGTATTCCTTCAACAAGTTGATAGGAGGCTGATTTAAGACGCAACGCTCTTCTTTTCTTGGAATTCCAATGTTCTGGCAGCAGCCCTGACTGTAAGTAATGTAAAAGTTCTCTATACCAAGACTCGGGAGCTGTAAACAAAGGGCATACATCCATTACATGTAATTCGACATCATCTTCCCAGGCTTGTTCTTCATTGTTCCCACTTTTAGTCATCAATGTGCATAACCCTTGACCTTTGACTATAGAGAATGGCTTGAATTCAAGGTCGTACTCTTGAAGAGCTGTTACCCAGTTGCCCCTCCTTTCTCCTAACTCTGTCTGTATGAGAAGGGATCTTACAGCTGGGTAGGGGACTATTACCTTGGTTTGATTCTTTAATATATAAGGCCTGAATTGCTTCACTACCTTAAACACTGCATAAGCTTGCTTATCAATGGCCGGGTAATTTAACTCAGCCACCTGCAGACCAGTACTCATAAAGGTGATTGGGAATTCATCCCCCCCATCTTCCTTTTGCGTGAGTACAGCTGCCAGCGAATCATCGGATGCAAATGTATACATAATAAAGTCTTTATCAAAGTCGGGGATTTTCAAGGAGGGAGCGCGTGCAACAACAGTTTTAATTTTGCTGAAAGTGTCCTTCTCAATATCAGTCCACTTAAATTATGCATTTTGTTTGACCATCTGCTGTAGCGGTTTGATAGTCTGAGCGAAATCAGGCACAAACCTTCGTACAAAAATTATGGTTCCCATAAACGATTGCATTCCTTTTTTATTATGGGGCATGGGAATTTTTTCAATGGCCTTAATTATTTCTGGGTCTATAGATATACCCTTCTTTGAAACTATGTGCCCCAGTAACTTGCCCTCAGTGATGGCGAACACGCACTTCTTAGGATTGAGGGAGATGCCATATTTCCGATAGCGTTCGAAAATTTGCTTTAGGTGAAAAGCGTGCTCTCCTCTTTTCTTCGATAATATTGTAATGTCATCAAGGTACACCACAGCGCTTCATCCAATTAGTCCACAGAAAGCTATGACCATAGCTCTTTGAAATGTCGCTCCAACATTAATCAGTCCAAATGGCATCCTTCTATAGGCAAAAGTTCCCCATTTTGTCCTGAACATTGTCTTTAATCTGTCTTCTTCGGCTACCAACACTTGATTGTAGCCAGAGAACCCATCTAATAATGAAAACAGTCCAGAACTTGAAACCATTTGTAGCAGCTGCTCCATGGGTGGCACAGGATAGTTATCTTTATCCGATGCACAGTTTAAGTTCCTGAAATCCACACACAATCTGATTTCTCCTGACTTCTTTCTAACTGGTACCAGATTTGATACCCACTCAGAGTGTCTGACTTTAAAAATGATTCTAGCATCCAACAATTTCTTTACCTCACTCTAAATAAGTGGTTCCAGTTTTGGATGCATTTTCCTCAAGGGCTGCTGATATGGCTTGACTCCTGCCTTGATGGGAACAATGTGCTTGATGATGCTGGTATCATATGTCTTTAAATCTTGGTACATCTAGGCAAAGACATATTTGTATTGTTTAAATAGGCTGATGAACTTGTCTCTTTCTGTCGGCAAATAGCATTTGCCAAGATTCACGAACTTAGGTACTATTTCAGTCCCCAAATTTATCAGCTCGAACTATAGAGTTGAGCTTTGAGTCTTCACGTTGGTGGGTCTCCTAAACTTTTCATTCAAGTCAAACATATTTTCTAACGTTCTGACCCCTTTAGGGATGAAATTATCAAATTTTATCTCATCCTGGTGTTCTTCATCATCAATAATCGCTCCTTTGAATACCTCGTCATTTGTTAAACATTCTATAATTTTCTGGTCATCATCGAACACACGCAGGTTGGTAATCATATCAGGTACTGAAGGCCTGAAAAGCAATTCAACAGTACATCGATTATTTGAGGGTACAAGCCTAGCGGCCGAAGTAGCTAATAAGTCAGTTGCTACGTTTTTAATTCTTGGGATTTAAATAATGTTGAATGCATTAAAACATTTAAGAAGGTCCCATACCTCATTCTGGTAAGCTTTTAAGTGAGGATAAATACAGTGGATTTGATTCCGGATTTGTTTCACAATAATTTCAGAATCCCCAAAAACTTTTAAGTTACTTACCTTCAATTCAATCGCTTTCTTGAGTCCCTACACCAGTGCTTCATACTCAGCTGTATTATTAGTACATTCAAACTCTAATCTACATGAAAGGAAATGTTTATTCTTCTGTGGGTCAATTAGGACACAGCCGACCCCTGACCCTTCTAATGTCTTAGAGCCATCGAAAAATAAAGTCCAAAAATCATTAACTACTGAAAATGAATCTACTCCTACTGCTAAGTCTACTATTTTACAATCAATCTCGTCAGCCTGCGAGAATCGAAGGAGATCAGGCTGAGTATCAGATGGGTTGCCGGCTTCTTCTGGTTGATAATTCCCTGGTTCCAACTCAATAAAATAATTTCCCAATACAGAATCCACAAGTATATTCTTCTCATCCAGTTGGGTAACATTGTACTTCATGTGGGGTTCTCTTAGAATCTTGATTTGGTTTGGACTCCCCTTGTATGGAAACCACAGGTGCGACCAATCTGAAGCAAAATATCCATTTAATTTGGATGACCAATCTCTACTCAGGACCAGACTGTAAGCGTCTGGTATATCAGCCACTATGATGTTAATAACTTGGCATACTTTGTCATTGGATGCCAGACGGACTAGGACATCTTTCATCTCACCAATTACCTTAACGTTTGTCCTATCCAACTGAACCACCCTCCACGTGGTTGGATTTGGCTGCCCATTTATCTTCTTACATACTGATATGGGCATGACATTAATGGACGCCCCCGAATCTACCAGACAATTTTGCACGTTATGATTAAAAATTTCAAACGTTAGGAGGAAAGGTAGATGCTTAGATTTAAACTCAACTCCAACGTTGGTTTCTCCAATTTCTTCTTCATCCTAAGGTTGATTGTTAGCGGGAAGCTTGTCATCTGATGCTTCAAGTGCTTTCAACAATCTCTCTTTTTGATGCGGCACTTTGCACATTTCGAATAGTGGAACATTCGCTTTTACCTTTTTCAAATCCTCCACAATGTCATAATTCATCGGCTGTCCAATTGGATGTGGTTTGTCAGCATTTCCTTCACTTGGCTTGGCTGTTGTATCATCCTGTCTAGGACTTTGGCTGGTAATCGTGAATTCTGGAATCTTATCAGCCAAGGCTTTATTTTGAAACTTCTTCTTAACATTTCTCTGCAGCCTTCTGATCTTTGGAAGAATAATACTGTCGTCCTTAACCGCTCCTTGGCTTCTTGTGGCCACGTTGGTCTCCATAACGCCCTGTTATCCCTGAGTGTTTCCTTCTTCAGCATCAAATAATGAGACTGAATTCCATAATTCCAAGGTCTCCTTTTCCTGATCTTCATTAGACATAGAGGTAGAATTTTCTTTTCTTTCTTCATCTCCCTCTTCTGTTAACCTAGAATCCAGCAGTTGATTCATCACTATCATCATAGATTTTATCCATTGTGGACAATTTTTTTCAGAGTGTGGCTGTTGGTGGCAAGTGAAGAAATTATCCATGCCGACCTTTGTTAGATTCATGGATGCAGCATTGTGAGGAGGAGGATTAGAATGATCCTTATCCTCCCTTTTCTTATAATATGGCTTATAAAACCTTTGTGCCTCCTTTTATTTTTCCATATCTATGATCTTGTTGGAAAGCTTATGCATCATCTTGGCCATATTTTCCAGATTTGGTGACTTTTCTTCCTTAGGCTTAGCGAACAATAAGGCTTTTCTCTCTGCACCTTTCTCTCCTGATTGTTTTGGATAATCTTCAATACTCTCTCTTTCCGCTTCCACCACCTCTGCCTCTTCATAGGTCTCTGTCAGAGTAGGCTTGGCCCTACCTTTCGCAAACATGGCCAAATCAAGACCCAAAGCTGAAGTATAGTACTCAATCAGTACTTTGTCTGAAGGCTTATCTGTTTCAGAGAAGTTCTTAAGATATGCTGCAAACCTTTGTGTGAAACTGTGCACTTTTTTCTTTTTCTCTTTCTTCAATGCACATAGTCCTTTCATAAGGGCAGCATGAGTCTTTTGGGTCGCATACTTACTTCTAAAAATCCTATCAAAGGTGTTCCAGTCCGGAACCGAGTTAGCAGGCAACCCAAAATACCATGAAGCTGCAGCTCCTTTAAGTGTATGCGGAAAAATTCGACATACTACATCTTCATGCTCCCCAGCCCTTAAACCCTCTATTTCCAAGTAGAAACTCTGCAGGTGATCATCCACTAGGATCTTCTCATTGGGGTCAAATTTAGGCAGCAGTTTTTCGAAGGATTCTGGTAAGTCATGTAATGGAGGTGTTAGATTTAGAGGTGATATGGCTCTCCATGCAGGTGGTGGATTAGGTGGGTTAGGCGGTTGATTATCATTAACTCCTGCCATGAGTCTGGGTGGGGAGTGAGGAGGTGAACCAACTGGAGTATGAGCAGGAGAACTGTGACGGGTCTCTAGGCCTTCTTGGTTGAAAGGTAGCACCACTTCATGTAAGGCTGTTTCTACCAGCTCTTCCCAGTCTCCGACCAACACTGAGTCTTCTGTTACAAGACGATATTTCTTTTTATACTCTCTTCTAGGCAAGTCAGGGATAATTGGCAACCCTCCAAGCTTCTTTACATATGCCCGGGTGTGTCTTCTCAGGTCGTTAACCACTTCGTTATCAACAGCATATAGATGTTCTCTGTGTTCTTCCGGGATTGGATTATGGAACCCACTTCTTTCGGAACTGTCACCGGTGGAAAAATCTCGGGAAAACGGGTTTCCTCGTCCAGCCATGCACTGACGGCCCTCCTTCTAGCGCCAAAACTGTTGGGGCCTAGAAATTCGCAGGCGACAATAGTAAGGGATTCTCCCCAATCAACGTTCCCAACTAGCCCGTTGACTGTTTGGTGTAGGGAATCCATCCGGTTTGCGGTCCGGCTATCGTAGGTCAAGGTACAAAACAACAGCTTTACCGGTTGCGGACCAGTCCACCGAGTTTTTTGTATTTTGACTTAATTATGAGATGCAAGTGCCTAATTAATAATGTAGGGTGATAAATTGCAAGGGGCCATCACAAAGTGATGCGCAGGTTCTTACCTCTCGTCTTAAGGCGCGCAAGCATTTAAATCACATGCAGCAAGTAAATAAACTAACTACCTAAATCTATCCCTAGGGAGCAATGTTATCATTCGTTAGTGAGTAATACATTTCATACATGCATTATGAATAGTTACAGGTAGCTGATACTTCATTCAAAACACATGAACAATTACAGATTTTCAAACAACTAGATAGCCGATTATTTTACGAACAACATTTATTACTCACAATGGAAGAAATCCCAAAGATACTGAAGAACGTTTAACAAGAACATAGGTTCAGGAAATTAAATGCTCTCATAGTAAATGAAACATAGCTGAAAATGAAATAGTTCCTCTTCAACATTATTCATTGAGTCACATTGATACTTTCCACATTTCACTCTCTCCAGCAGGCAAAATTTGCAGTTTCCTTTGCAAAGCGAAGTAGTTCCTCTTACAAGTAAACATTTACAAGATTTTCCAGGGAAAAATCTGTATCTCATTCCTACTTTCGAATATTTAAACTATAATTACAGAGCGTTTCGTTTTCCCCAGACGCATGATCTTTCATTTCCTCTAATGCTTGACATTCTTTGTCTGTATGTAATCATGGACCACTTGGTAACTGATGACTTCTTGGGCTGGCACTGTTATAGCTCCAGGTTTTGTCTTCTACTCCCTTGGTTATCCTGGAGATCCCTCCGGTGTCAGTTATATTCTTGCCAAACGGTTTGTCTTTCTTAGCACCATGGTAGAGTGCTTAATCTCCCCAAACCCACTTGCCATCAATCGACCAGCATCATTCAAAACAACAAATATTATTGATTAAATGACTATTCCACAAGGAAATGGCGAGGCGCACCATCTACAGGATTGAAAAACCCAGCCTACGGCAGTCAACAGGAAACACATTGGCGGGAAAACTTAAAATCGGCAATCGAGAGGAAATAACATCAGAGGCCAAGGGGCTTTCCTAGCCGCAACGGCGGAAGAAACCCAAATCACGGACAAGCGACACGCGTGCAAGAGAGGCTTTAATCGGAAGTCGGAAGGATTTGAACTTCACAAACCAAAAGACTTGGAGAGCCGCAACGGCGGAGAAGAGAAAACTAAAGCCATGCGATGTAAGTCGGACGTTGGATGGATTCGCGTTTCAGAAGACAAAAGGCGTTTCCATCCGCAACGGTGGACGAGACACGACTTCATGCTCGCGACCAAATAGGTTAAAATGCATCAGCCATTGGCGCTTTCACACCTCGGAAGCTAAATTGCTTTAGGATCCGCAACGGCAGACGAGACACGGATCGAACTTCCGATCAAAACAATGAACAAACTAAGTGCTTCAGTCAACTTCAAACATCCAACAATTGCGACCTCAGTAGAGACAACTGATTTGATCAATAAACAAAACAATCTTAATAGCTAGGGCTCGCCATAAACTTCAGCGCAATAAAAAACCAGACCTTGGTCAAGAGTCAAGCTTTGTAGTCATTTAAATATTGAAACACATGCCAACAACTCCAAGGATTCGAAGATTAAAACAAAATCATGAGGAGGGGTCCCAAATTTAAGAAAATTGGGGAGAAAAGTTGTAGCTGCAACACAAGTATAATTCTTACCCTTATTGGTGAAGAACCAAACCCATATGTAATTTTGACAACCGCATCAATGTTCTCAATCTTGATCGGTGGACTATGCGACTGTGGTGTGCCATGGGACACCAATTGTATATTTGTTCACATAATTTATTAGATAATTAAATAGAAATAAATTGCGAAACAATTTAAAATTTTGACATGAAACAAAATATAATATGAAAATAATGAGTTTTACTTACAAAGCGAAGTAATCCATCATCTCGGAAGTCTGAAGTAGGGCCATAGCATATTCCCCCACACGATGTGAAAGGGTGTGGAGTAACACGATTCTCTGAAGGATCTGCATCTCCTGTGTGATCTATAGATGGGCCTGCCTTAGAAGTGCTAGCCCCTTGGTCTACATTTCCTTGGACATCAGTCCCATGCTGAAGCAATGTATATGCCATGTCAAATAATGCCTCCTATGTATTCTCAATCACAGGACCTGCAGGAGGATATAGCCGAGGGGGTTTTGGTGTGCGTGGAGGGCATGGCACATGGTTAGGATACATCCTGACACCTTCCCTATCTTGGGGCATCCCATGGACAACACCCTATTTTCCTAAGAGATCGAAGTAGCTAACATGTTTCCCTAGGATGAATTCTGCATACAAATTCCCAAGGAAATAAAATGGGATGTCCCTATTCCCATGGGGGTCTTCATTGAAGACCATATACCAACGATCCATCCAATTGACCTTTATATTTGGTTCAATGCACCAGTTTATGGAAACGTGTGGTATGTAGAAATTCTGACCAGCAATAGATTAATTTCACTCACAACAAATTACAATTGATCATGCAAAATTGTCAACAATGGAGACTGAAAATGGAGCTGT
>LPNX010045966.1:864351-883705 GCA_001517045.1 Pseudotsuga menziesii
ATGAATTTCTTAGGAGACCCAGTATGGGTCATCTGGTACACTGATAGAAGGTTGGAGGCGAGACCAGGGATATACAGCACATTGTTGAAGTTACCATGATCAAGTTCTATCCTTCCTTTTCCTTTGCTTTCAATGACAGAGTCATCTCCCAGTACAATAGATGGTCCTTTCGACATATCCAGTGAGGAGAAGGCCTCCTTAGTCAAAACCATGTGTCTTGAAGCTCCAGAATCTATGATAAAACTGGGTGAGATTGATGTGCTAGCAACTAGAGCATGAACTCTCTCTCTGTCATCGGAACTTGATCCTCCTTCTCTCTTCTTTGAGCTTTCTGGAAGGGAGATGCCATTCTTCTCCAGGAGATTGGTCAGCATATCAATATGCTTTTTCATACAAGATCTTTCAGTGTGATTGCCCTTCGAACAGTATGAGCACTTGTTCATTTCACCTTTGTTTTTATTTTTCTGGGTATTTTTCTTGGGACCTTGTTGATCCTCCATAGACTGCTTGTTGTCTCTTCTTTTCTCAGGTGGCTTTTTATCTTTCTTTTTGCTTTTAGAATCCACCCTCGAATCTCCAACAACCAGAGCTTGGTCTTTGGAAGGTTTGATGGTGCCCATCATCACCAGCTTGTCTTGTTCTTGTGTGAGAGATTCCATGAAATCTGCAAGGCTAGGCATCTTCCAGGTTCGAGCTGTGAGTTTTGTGGAATAGAAGGTAGAAACAAAGACTAAGTAGTTAGGTCCTATCTTTGAGAGGATGGCCAATATGAGCTGATCATCTTTCTTTTCGATACCACACTGCTTTAGCTGCAAAACCAGTGCTTTGAACTTGGAGAAATATAGCTGCAGGGATTCAAAGCTACTGGGACTCAGAGAAATCATTTCATTTTCGATTTGATGTCCCCTCATCTCATCTGTCTTTCCAAAAAGATCAGAAAGCTTCTCCCATACTTGGTCCGGTGAAGTTAATCCATCGAGATGGAAAAGGAGGTCTTGGGAAATACTGAGACATAGGAGGCCATAAGCCTCATCTCTCCGATTGTGCCATTTGATCTTCTCTGTAGCTGCATTGGGCTCTGCTTCTGTTGCTATAGTCACCCTTTAGAATCCTTTCGCTCTCAACAAGATCTCCATCCCTGCTTTCCATTCAAAAAAGTTGAAGGGAGTCAAGATAGTTTTCTGTGAATCCATAGCTTTAGAAAATCTGTCCCGGCTGTTAGTAGAAGGCTCCCAGTCTTGATGTCGAACCTAAAATTTTTTTTTTGAAGGAGAGTAACAACCTACAATGGCTCTAATACCATGTAGAAATTCTGACCAGCAATAGATTAATTTCACTCACAACAAATTACAATTGATCATGCAAAATTGTCAACAATGGAGACTGAAAATGGAGCTGTAACACAAAATTATATTAACTCAGTGTACAATAGCCAACCCTGTAATAACATAGGTTGCTGAATATATAGAATACATCAATAGGTCGAATGCATAAGGAGGCATCCAAAACTAGCATAAAGCAGGCTTACCCAAAATAGGCAAATCCCCCATAGGTGTAAAAGGCTGATCCCAAATCTATCATGAGGCTCACGAATTGGCAAGGGCACATGGGCAAGCTAATGAGTGGTGGAATGGCAGCTCATACATGATTTTTCATGGAGGAAAGAGTGGAGGATGAAAGGGCAATAAAACAAGTTCACCTCACCTAGTCTTGCTTTCCTATGTGCCTTAAAACACTGAAAAAGCAGTCAATAACGCAGAAAAAGCAGAAGGCACCTAGGAGGCCAGGAATAAAGCAGATTTGATTCCTAAGGCTTTCCCAAGCGCTACATGAGTCAAAGATGGCAAGTTTTACCTCTATGGATAGGCAATTAGCAACTTGCACATGGTGGGACTCATGGACTAGGAAAATAAGACAAAAATAAATGAATTAATGTCTAAGTGGGTAATACTATGGGTTTGATTATTCTAACATGGTCGAATGGTGGGTGGAAGCAATCCGGTGCTAGGGTCCCGAAATAATGAAAATAATTGGTCTTTTGTAATTTTAAGGGCTTTGATGTCTTTATAAATCAATCCATTGGAGTAGTATTGCGTCCTAGATTATCTGTACGAGGTAATGTTGTACAGAGCTCCTTGGGCTTCAGAAATTGTGTTTGTTATTGTGTCCAATGCATCGGCTAAATACTCTCTCAAACGATCCCCCCCTCTAATAGATGAGCTAAGGCGCCTCAATGATGCCAAACGCGCAATAATCTATGAGTTTTGATCTTGTTCCCCCTCCGGGTTTGGGTTTGGGTTAGGTTGTTGTGGGTTAGTAGAGGGTGGGTTTTCCACATTGTTTTGTTCATTTGTGTTGTCTGTTAAGATTTAAACAAAAAAATACAAGTTATTTTACTTTTAATCATTCTTTGATTGAACATTCAATTTGTTTAAAATAATTATAAAAACAATGAAATTATGGAAAAAATTAAAGAATTGAAGACTAAGTGAAAATGATAAGAGCATTTACCTGCCATTGGAGCCAATCCACCTCCAACTTGACCTTGAACTCGACCTAGAAAAGCTGAAACGCAAATCACTTATGCGCTATTTCGCTGTCCCGATCCTGTGTAAATGATATTTGAGGGGCCTGCGGCCTCTGTTTTATATTTTTCTTTACTTTTGAATATCACATATGCGATATTGTAAATGTGAAATAATGACTTCAAAGTTAGAGGAAGTGTTGAAGAAAAAATATTAGGTTTTTCATGGTTAATAGTAGTTCTATAGGAAGCCGAGAATTATCATGATATCTTCAATTTCACAAATATAAGGAATTACAATGAGCATTGTTTCATGTTCATATTATAGGTGAGAGGTGGGAGTTGGCTCTTCATGGATCTTAAGTACTTAGAGTTTCTTTTCATTAATTGATACCAAATTCTTTTTTCTAATCCCTCATCCATTAGGATGAAAAGGAAGGATGAGAGAAGGTCTCATTGATTATTTCCTCTATAAGGAGAAAGGTAAAAGAGGGAGATCCATTCACCATGATTGAAAAAAAGTTTCAAGAGGTCAGGGACAAAATATAGTTTGTCTAATTCATAGAGAATCTAAAGGAAATAATAATTTGTCTAATATATTGCTAGTATAATCTATCAAAATCCTTTTACATGTTGAGTTTAAGAAGATTACTTGGCTTTTTTGTTGTCTCGAGGGAGTGGATGAATTCATGTTTCATTATGATTCCATCCAATATATTCTGACCTTCTACATATCCCATTTGTTCAATTGAATTCAGCTGAGTCATGGGAGGGTTAAGTCTATTGGAACTAACTTTTTGATGATATTGTAAATGAAATTGCAAAGCAATATTGGTCATAAATTAGCATAAATTAGCAGGAGTGTTGGCATGATCCTATTTGGGAAATAAATATAATAAATGTTGGATTAAAGGTGGATAGGACCCCTAATAATCTCTTAAGTTCTTATATCACTTCCTAAACTTCATTCTTGAGTATCTTCTAACAGTGATGAAAAAAATATGTGGTGAACAAGTCATGGATATTTTCCTGTAGGCATTTCCATGACCTCTTGATCCACCTCATCCATTGTTGTTTTCCTTATTATTTAGTCATTATGCTCCTCACTAACCAAATTGGTTATGTGCTAAGTAATCTAAATAATTTGTTGCATGTTCTCTCCTTCTAGATCGATGATCAAGGTGGAATAGAAATTACTTAGCTCATGTTCAATGTATTTCCATTTAGCGAGGTTTTTTTCTTGAATTCTTTGGAAGGAGGCTATTTTATCGTGTTTATGATTTTGTATAATAGATTTGTGAAAGAATCTATAGTTTTTGGACCCTTTTTTAGCAACCTAACTCTATATTTCTACCTCCATGAGGTGTCTTCTTTCCATTCTCTAATTCCTAATTGGGTCCTTAGATCCATTTATTCCTTCTTAATTTGTCCCGAACTTCCCTCCGTGATCATATATTGTTAAAGCCATTCCATTTTATCTTCTAGCTCTCTTTTAGATACAAATATGTTCCCAAATATTTCCTGGTTATATATTTTCATCCTATTTTGAGATTTTTTCGTCTTTGTTGAAAATAATACTTAAGACTCCCCTCGTTATGTATGCTTCTTGCCACCTTTTAAATATATTGATTTTGATTCCTATATGATCAAGAAAAAAAATTCTCAAATAGAAATGGTCTATTTTTAGTCATCTATCCCAAGTCAATCTTGAAGTTAGCAAGACAATTATTAAAGCCTACACATGGTAAATAGAGGCTTCCATAGTCAATCCATGGATCATTGATATTTCAAATATTAGGAACCTTTTCAAAGAAGAAGAAACCTAGCGATTTCCAAGTTGTTTGTTATTTCATGTGTGAACTCCATTAACTTTATCAATGTAGTTTACTAGTTTTAAAACTTGAACCGTGTCTTCCACATCCATTGTGATCATTTGACAATCCTTACAACAATAATTTTCTATCCTATATAGCAATATATCGCATATGCGATATTCAACATTTACAAAACGCATATGCGATATATCGCATATGCATTTTGTAAATTTTAAATATTGCATATGCGATATTTAACATTTACAAAATGCATATGCAATATATAGCATATGTGATACGTTTTCACGAACCTTAGCCTTGTGTTTGGGCTCAGGTTATTCCAAACGTACCATCAATAATGCATATGCATTCTTGATTTGCACTTCGGAAGTACGTTTCTGATTTCTTAAGGAGCACCAAAAAGTGGAACCAACTTTGTGCAAGCGCCCATGATACACATATGTCCAACATAAAAAAAAACCTCTTAAAGCACATACTACTTTATATTTACAATGAAATATAGGTGGCTAACATTTTAGTATTAGCATATTCACTTTAAATGATTACTTCTAGTCTTTATAAAAATGGATACAATAATAGCATTTATTATTTATTATTATCAAAATGAAGTTGTGTGCTATTTTTAATTATTGGTATTTATTATTTAGTTATAAGACATTTTCCACTAGAAAAATTAATTTAATGATGTAATAACTTTAAAAATAAAATATTATTAATGGACTACTTCACCTTGTAATATGAACTAACCGATAGATACAACCAACCACTTAGTTTTGTGAAAGATAGCTAGTTGTTAAACAAAGACTAAAATATGTAGTTTTAAATCCATTATTCATACCAGATTGTTAGAGTTCATTTAAACAAAAAACAAATACTATTTAATAAAAAAATACAAATTGATATGAAAACACAAAAACAAATTGCTACCCATTTCTTTAACCACCTTTTAACTTAAGTTTATTTAAATCTTAATCAAGATGCATTTAAACATAGAAACATACCACAACCATGAAATGAATGCAAGCCCAAAATCTCAGATAATATCTAAATTCCTATGGGCATAATTATATTAGTAATTCATATTACAATGTTTTCTTATCCTAAGTAGGGTTAATTTATAAATCTTATATTAATATATATCTATTAAGGAAATACAATTTATTATTATTATTGTTACTAACTTATTATTAATTATAATTAGTAATGTTAATTTATGATTATTAGGATATGTATCATAATTAGCTACCATACCCTAACTTAAGGTAATTGTCTAGTAATAATAATTAGGCAATAATAAAAGTAGAGTTTATATAAACCTTGGGGGGAGGTTTCCTCTTATAATTAATAGGTGTATGTTAAATATTCTAAGTTTTCAATCTTTTGAGAGCATATTTTTCCATCTTATTTTGTTTCCAGTTGGGTTGGGAATCTTTAAAAAACCTTAGAATCACATATATTAGCTATGGAAATTGCATAATTTGCATGCCATAGAGGTATTGAGGGTGGTGAATCTATTGATAGATTCAAAACCACAATTTAATTACTTACAAATTTTCATTTTATTTATAAAAATTACTAAAACCCACTGTAAAGTAAAAAAGTAGAATAAATAGACTACTCTTATTTCATATGCCTAACTAATATTACATTAATAATTCTAAATAAGATAATATTAATATAAATATAAATTAGGAATTATAAAGGATATCTTCATTTACTAATTGTGGTTTTGATAATATAACTCATTGATTAATATATGATATATTAATTATTAATTAATTAAAGAATTCTAATTCTAATTATTTGTCTAATAAAATTAATTATAATTACTAATTATATAATAATTATATATCATTAATATTTTATATATGATTTCGATTAATAAATAAATTATTAATAATTAATTTAAAAAACATAATTAATAAAAATGATTAATAATGTTATTGAAAATTCAATATGAATTTTCAATTTATTAATATCAAAACACATATTTGTTTATGTTCAAAGATCAACGCATTGCCATGCACTTCATGCTCATCTGTGGAAAAAGTAACATAGACCTCAATTACTTTTTTCTATTATTTTAGTCACAATCCACATTAATTTCAGAAAATAACATGGTAGTGAGCTGTAGAGAAGCACTCCAATGGATTTTTTAAGGATGAATTTATATATTCATGGATATTATAGCTATATTCAAACTAGGATCAACTCAAAGACTCATCTTGTAAAGTGGAATGATGGCAATGTATTTATAGATTTTTACTTGGAGTAACTTTTGTGGCAGTTTTTTTCAGTAGTTATGAGTGATAAGTTTTGTATAATGGAAGCAGTGCTAGAATTTGGTTTTTATTTTACCCGTCAAAATATTTTTTTTAACGTTATGATATTTTATATTTATTTTGTTTAAAAATTTACCCTTCAAGAGTGAAGGTTTGTTAAAAAATTTACTCTTCAATACTGAAGTTTTGATAAAAAAAATTATCCTTCAATAATCTCAATTCAAGGTGAAAAATTAAATAAATCATATATCTTACTAAATTGATCCAAAAAACACAACTACCGTGTTTCTTTAAAGACTACACATACTATTGTTTTAAATAATAGTTGTTTATTTAAGCAGTGAGTAAATCTTGCCTTCTTTTTTTATTGGCTTACTAGTTGTTTATCATTGGCTTACTAGTTGTTTATCATTTTCATTCTCGGATTCTTGAATAAGTAAAAAGATGGAAGACATATTTTGCATGTAGTTTGGGATTTAATCTTCCTTGTTATCAAGATGTTTTATGATTTGGTCAGTGGTGGAATATTAATTCTCCACGTATTTTGAAAGGAAAAAATAATGGCCTCATCGTCACAATGCAAAACTGGGCAAATCACCTCTTTCCACATGCTGTCAACAACTAAAAAAAGATGGCAAATCGCCTCAGGGTAAATTGACCCCCTTTTTCTATACACCATCAATAGATTTGAAAGTTTAAAAAGAATCTATGGGCAGATCGCCCCCATATGAACTGACAGGTTAACTCTATTCACACACAGAATGGAAAAGACAAGGCCATAAGCAATAGTTCGATAGTTAAGAGAACGACGACTACAAGTGGACATCAACATGTTCGAATTCGAATTGAGATATTTAAACATGATATTACATTTTCAAAAACAAATTATCTAGAAATACCAGTTTTTTCCTAAACTTAAAAAAAAACTAGAATCCATAATTTTTGCAAACCATAAAAACGTGTCTATCCTCTCTTTTTTTTTTAAGTTCTTGAAAAAAAATATCTAACTTGGTAAGTTTTTGATAATTACCCAGATAATAAGAGCTTTAAAACTACGTCCCCAATAGCTATCGCGGAAAATATGTAACTTGGTAAGTTTTTGATAATTACCCAGATAATAAGAGCTTTAAAACTACGCCCCCAATTGCTATCGTGGCAAAAAACCCCTGTTCCAAAATAAATAATGGTGAGATTCTCAACCATTTTTATTTATGTTAACTGATATAGGTTGTTAGTGTATGCATTTTGATTCTCAACAATGTATTATTGACTCTCAACTTCCAACTTTCAAATCATTTAGTTGAGCATTGAGCACTGAAATTTGTACTATGTAGATGTTAATTACAGTATAAAAAAATAGAAATATGATTGTTAAATGACTTTTATTGCTTTAAAAATCAATGAAACCTACAAAATAGAAAAGCATGGATGATGAAAATAATACTAACTTAATACTTGTATTTTTAGTGAAAGTATGGTTGGAATTTGGAAAGTATAATTTTATATGGTAATAAGATAAAAGTATTGATATTACTAATTTACTACTAGTAATAAATTAGTAATTTATAATGAAGTTTTAGTCATTTTGTTGCCTTTCAAAAGTAATAGTAATGTAATGACGTTTTGAAAATTTTATTGCCCTTCAAAGAAATGTTTAAATGATAAATTTATCGTTTAGAAAAAAGGGTATTCTAAAATTTTTAACCCTATTTAAGGGTCAAAATGCCTCATGACGATTATTTTGTGTGTCAAATTCCATCACTAAATGGAAGCTTTTAAAAATAAAAATTCATTTTGAATCACAAGGAGTCAAAGGTCCCCATATCAGTTATTTATGGGAAATGCAAAGACATGATGAAGCCGGCCCGTCCATAACAAATGTAACCATGAGAGTCAAGGAAACCAACACTGGTAATAGTGTGGAAGCGCTCTTGACTAGCAGTGTCCCAAATATGTAATTTAATCCGCTTTCCATGTATTTTGATGGTCCTAATTTTGAAGTCAATCCTAAGAAAATGAATGTGTATATTAGAAATAGATATAGACCTGTTTTATTTTGAGGTCCTATTCCGATCTGCCTAGTTTATAACATCTCTTTTATTATAATCAAAACCTAGAGCCAAATTTAATAAAACAAATAATTTAACTATGGAGTTTCTATGATTTCATTTCTTTCATTGAACTCCAATGAATTAGCTATTAGCCTATCTCCAAGATTTATGTATTCAGGGACAAGGATATAGGGATTATTTTTTTACTTGGTTAATATTAAAGCTAGAAATCAATTGCTACTCATTTATAAATTGAACGTTAATCAAAATGTCTTTCAAGAATATGAGAATATGGGTTTGCGTAGGCAGTCAACATTTTTGGAGATGGTTTTTTTTTGTCTCCTAACTGCAAATGGCTTGCAATATTGTGGCAGGTTAAACAATCCACACCCATAAGTTCCAAGACTCTAGATGGGACTGCTTTGTTGACTCGAAGTTGCTCCACGTCCTGGACAAAATGGCAGTGCAAGTATGGAGTCCAGCCTACCTTGTATGACACAAGGATATTCTAATTTTGGTGGAGAGATTGATAAAATGATTAGTACAAAAAAATGTTCACATATAAGCACTCTGTCTTTGTTTCCAGAGAAGTAAGTTTCTCATAGACTTGGCAGAAGAGATATAATGTATGATATCGATAAAATTAAAAATAAATAAATAATAAAAAATGAAGATGAAGTTGAATTTTACAGTAATAAAATATATCAATACTAAAAATGTGAGTGTGTGTCTGTGTGTTTATAAGTACAGTTGAAACTGTCGAGGCTTAAAATCTAGTTTGTTATCTTTATTTTTATTTTTCCTTGTGAAGTTTTAGATGTCGAGTTGAGGTTTGCCGTCCTTATGATTTCTTGTCATCATAGAATAATTCTTCTTTGAAATTGATACCAGAAGATATTGCAGAATTGTTTGTATCAGGGAGATCAATCAGAATCTGTTGTTTTTCAACCTTGGGAACTTCGGCAAGTAGTAAGGTCTCCTCTTAGGAAATATATTTCTCTTGCACTTCACAGTCATCCAAAAAATAAGGACATCTCCAGGCCTTTGTCATTGTCATGTGAAAATTTTCCAAACATGTCTGGATCTATATCCAACTCTGAAAGGATATCTCCATCCATTCCCTTACACAATAGTAGGAAACTTTTACCAACACCCGCAAAAATATATAGAAAGTTGCAAAAAATGGCTAAAATTCCAATCAAATCACAACGTAAACATATAATTCCAAAGGGTATCTTATTATAAATCCTATTCAAGCACCCCCAATGAGTACATATTATTTAATTTTAATTTAATAGTTTTAAGGGGAATTTAGCAGTAAAAGGTGGGCTCTATAAGCTTCTTACTGTTGCCACCGATCATCACCTACTGTATGTGGTGATTGTAGTCATATTGATCCCTATAAGGAAGAGGTGTCATCGACCCAAGACCGTTCGGCCACAGTACAAGTTACTGTCGGTTGTTCCTAGCTCATATTTTAAAAAAATTCACTTTCCGGACCAGGTTGCTCTTATCGAGCTGTAAAGTGCGACCAAGTCGCTCATTTACCCCCGAAAGGTGCGAATTCACTCCCAGGAGCCAGATCATGCCTGTTTTTGGTTTCTGTGCGACCCCCTCGCCTGTTTTTGGAAAAATCTAGCGACCCCCTTGCCACATTTTCCCCGAAACGAGTGACCTGTCTCTTAGGATTCATTTTTTGTTGTTGTTTGGACTGTCAGTGTGGCTCAGCCGCCACTGTCCAACAGCCTGTTTCTTTCTGCATACAATTTCTATAAATTAATGATAGATTTGATTAGTTATTAATACATATGAATCTGTTTTAAGGCTTAGCTAAAGTACTGTAAGTTAGTTTTCTATTTTTAATTAAACATTGGAAATTAACTCCTTTCCTAGCCATTCCTCCTCTACCAAGTCATCACCCTCCGGGATATTCTGGGATAAGATGAAGGGTCAAGCTCCTATAGTAATAGGAACTTATACTTGTTATTGCTTTAGACCACTGAAAACGGGTGACTTGGAAGGTAGAGGGGGTGGTAGGCCCAAGGGGCCTCACGGAATTCCCATCCTCCCTGTTGACCGACATTGCACTTGAAAAGTGACCCGAGGATCTGTGGGTGGGCTTAGTCACACTGTGTTGAGAGCCCAACACTCTTTCCTAGTCGAAAATGAATACAGGTGTAAGGTAGTCACCCAGCAAGTCTACAATAGTTCAGGTTCATTATTTGCGTGTTTCAAATTTTCTATTTCAAAAATTCAATTGTTTCATAATAGGTTTCCCATTCTGTAATGTGACGTCCCTGACCCTTCGACCGACGAAGAGGATTCTACTATACACCAAACATCTGGACAACTAGCCCCATGAACATGTACATACATATAAACTGAATTATAATGCTTAAGACATCAAACATACTAAGATGCATAGTCATACATATACTCAGTGGAAGCAAAACATACAATTTAGCATTCAACATGTCCATCATCATAATTCATTAACAGTAAATATGATTGCAAAATAGAATAATCAATGATACTTATCTTATAAGATCTGTCTCGCAACCAGCTACGTCGCTGCAATGTTCCACCCAACCATAGGCCAACGTGCTCCTTAATCTCTCAGCAATGCTTCCACCCCCGAGTCGGGCATGATTCCCCAAGGAATAAGGAACTAGCAGGATTACACATAGTCAAGGATAACAAAACATACCAAGGAAACACAATTGGGTTTGTCAAGTAGAAAACAAATCAACCAAGCCAACACAGTTGGGTTTATCAGGCCATTCAGGAGCTGGGAAAGGCTAAATGCTAAGATGGTGAACTCATTGAAGAGATAAGGACACCTACACCAAAACTGACCTGACTTCTAGGACACCCACACCAACCCAACACAAGAAAATCATTCCTTTCTCTGCTACACAGTCCCTCAGGCCCTAACCTCCCTTCCAGTGCTATTCAGGGGTTGTGGAGAAAAAAGGCAACCCTATAGCTCTGTCTATGTGGTTCCCAAACCCACTAGCTTTGTCAAGCAAATAAATCCCTCATCACCAATCCAATACAGTATGAAGACCAACCACTGCATGCACGCAGCAAAACCCACAATTACAGCTTTGACAGGGGAAAACAAATCCTTGAGTCATTCTTGGCCCTATCGTGGCCAAAACGACTCAATGGTAACCTATAGCCGCTCCAAAGCATGAGGGAAAACACAGCCAACAAAATGTAGGTACTCACAAATCAGGGGAAGAACAATAGCCGATCTCATTATGAAAACCCCCGAAACATTTCACAGTCCCATAAGGGAAAAAGGGAAAATCGATTCTCTGCATAGACCGGAGGAAGAATATACCCCGAGCCCAATCGATGTGTGAGGCCAAGAAAAATAGTGGTGTTTCTGCGTGAGATGGACAGTGAAAAGAAATCCTACTCATGAGGAATGAACAACAAAAACGATGGATAATTTTCCCAAACGGTGCATGAAGGTGAGCAAAACTGGAGAGAGTGGGAGAGTGGAAGCGTTCCATGTTGTTTTTCCTTTCCCCCATGTGAATGGAATGATCCAGCTAGAGGAGGGTGTGTGTGTGTACAGGCCTACCACCCACCACTACCCAGCAAAATAACTGCCCTCAACTAACATTAGGGTTCTTTAGATGGGTGGTTGACACATGGCTTTTCCCCCAGGGTTCTAGGTTTAACAATCCCCCCCCTTTATCGTTAAGAAAATCATTTCCTTTTCAATATAGTTTCATCAACATAGCTGGTTGGGGTCCTTCTAATTAAAATGCATAGTTACATGATGCCACAACTTAATATGTGCCGTATATCCCGATATACTATTGGCAACAATTCCAAACGCCGAAACATAACACAACCAAATCGATGGCGAGTCCTTTTCCTTTAGATCCACACCATGATTATTTACAATATATATCTATCATGTATATTTAATGCATCGCGGTCAAAACTGGGGTGTTACATTCCCCTCCCCCTTCAATAACACTATTCTCAGTGCTTTACAAAATTTGAACAAAATGCTACACTGTACCACCTCAGTGTTCTGCAGAATTCAAAAAAAATGGATGTGCCAATCGCATGGCATCGTCCAGCTCCCATGTAGCCTCTTCAGGTCCGTAGTGCTCCCATTGTACCTTTACCTACGCTATGGCTTGGTTCTGAAGCATTGTGACCTTCCTGTTCTGTGCTGCTTTCATATTTTGCCTGATCTTTACAACCTCTTGCTCCATTTCCTTGATAAATTCCGGACCAAGCACAACCATGTTCACTGGATTATCCCAAGTCACTGGTGTCCTACACCTTCTTCCATACAAAGCTTCATACAGACTCATCGCTAAGGATGCCTACTGTCCATTGTTATAAGCAAATTCTACCAAGTGTAAGTAATCTTCCCACTTGGTTGGTTTGTCCATCACGTACATGCGAAGCATGTCTTCAAGCACCTAATTAACTCTCTCTGTCTACCCATCTATCTGAAGATGGTATGCAGTGCTGAAGTTTAGCTTTGTACCCAAATCTGCAAACAACGCCTTCCAAAAATTGGAAGTGAACTTGACATATCGGCCAGAGACTATTGCTTTCGGCAATCCATGCAATTTGAAAATCTCCTTCACGAAGATATTTGCAATGTCATCAGTCTTATGTGTAGACTTCACTGGTATAAAATGTGCTTCCTTATTCAGCTTATCTACCGCAACCATGATGGAATCATGTTGTCTCCAATTTAGTGGCAATCCTGTAATAAAATCCATGGAAATAACTTCCCATTTCCATTTTGGAACTGGCAAAGGCTGTAACAAGCCTGCTGGGTGTCGATGCTCAAACTTTACCTACTGGCACTTCATGCACCTTGAAATGTATTCAGCCATATCCTTCTTCATTCCTGGCCAAAAGTATTGCTTC
The DNA here is from genome assembly GCA_001517045.1 of Pseudotsuga menziesii. Classification (NCBI taxonomy): domain Eukaryota; kingdom Viridiplantae; phylum Streptophyta; class Pinopsida; order Pinales; family Pinaceae; genus Pseudotsuga; species Pseudotsuga menziesii. The sequence goes on from LPNX010045966.1 coordinate 877,958, forward strand.
CTGGCTATAGCAATTATCTTCTGGTATCCTGGGTGACCAGAATACGGAGCTTAATGGATTTCATCCATAACAACTCTCCTCAAATCTGCTACATTTGGAATATAAATTGTACCTTTTTAAGTAAGAAGTTCATCCTCTTCCAATTTATATCCCTCATACCTCTTCTCAAGACCTTGCTGCTGTAATTTGTCTTTTACCAACTCATACAATTCATCTTTGATAGTACAATTAACAATCTGCTACCTCAAATCTGATTGGCAAATACTAAGGGACGCACCATGCATTTCATGCACCTTTCGGCTGAGTGCATCAGCTACCTTATTCTCTTTTCCCTTTATGTGCTTGATTTCAAAATCGAACTCACATTAAAACTCCAACCATCTGGCTTGCCTAGCATTTAGAGTAGGCTGATCAAATAGATACTTCAGACCACAATGGTCTTTCCTGAGCTCAAATATTCTACCCATCAAGTAATGCCTCCACATATTTAGAGCATGTACTATGGCTGCAAGTTGTAGATCATGAGTGGCATAGTTCTTCTCATGCTCTTTTAGCTTTCTCGACTCATAACATATCATGTGGTTGTCCTGCATAAGGACTCCTCCAAGCCCTTGTCTGCATGCATCGGTACATACCACAAAATCTTTCTCTAGGTCTGCAACCTTCAATACTGGTGCACTGGTGAGAAGTTTCTTCAACTGCTAGAAGCTTTCTTCACACCTCGATGTCTATTCGAACTTTATCCCCTTCTTTTGCAAAGAAGTGATGGCATGTGCAACTTTGGAAAATCCCTCAATGAATCTCCTGTAGTATCCTGTGTTAGAATAATCAACCCATAGTTTACCCACTTAGACATTAATTCATTTATTTTTGTTTTATTTTCCTAGTTCATGTGTCCCACCTTGTGCAAGTTGCTAATTTCCTATCCATAGAGGTCAAACTTGCCATATTTGACCCATGTAGCACTTGGGAAATCCTTAGGAATCAAATCTGCTTTATTCCCAGCCTCTTAGGTGCCTATCTGCTTTTTTTGCTTTACTGCCTGCTTTTTCAGTGTTTTAAGGCACATAGGAAAGCAAGACTAGGTGAGGTGAACTAGTTTTTTGTCCTCTTCATCCTCCACTCTTTTCTCCATGAAAAATCATGTATGAGCTGCCATTCCACTTCTCTTTATCTTTCCCATGCGCCCTTGCCAATTTGTGAGCCCCATGAAAGATTTGGGATCAACTTTTTACACCTATGGGGGATTTGCCTATTTTGAGTAAGCCTGCTTTATGCTAGTTTTGGATGCCTCCTTATGCATTCGACCTCTTGACATATTCTATATATTCAGAAACCTATTTTATTACAGGTTTGGCTATTGTACACTAAGTTAATATAATTTTGTGTTACAACTCCATATTCAGTCTCCATTGTTAGCAATTTTGCATGATCAATTGATAATTGTTGTGGGTAAAATTAATCTACTGCTGGCCTGAATTTCTACATGGTATCAGAGCCGTTGTAGGTTGTTACTCTCCTTCAAAAATTGTTTTGCAGGTTTGACATCAAGACTGGGAGCCTTCTACTGACAGCCGGGACAGATTTTCTAAAGCTATGCATTCACAGAAAACTATCTTGACTCCCTTCAACTATTTTGAATGGAAAGCAGAGATCGAGATATTGTTGAGAGAGAAAGGCCTCTACAGGGTGACTATGGCTACAGAAGAAGAGCCCAATGTTGCTGCAGAGAAGATCAAATGGCACAATCGAAGAGATGAGGCCTGTGGCCTCCTATGTCTCAGTATTTCCCGAGACCTCATTTTCCACTACTACATTTCGACCAAAAATCCGACGGCCGTCATGTCGGATTTTCGACACTTTCTTGTCGCATGTACGACACTTTGATTTTTTTTTAAGCATCGGAAACTTTTCGTTGGTTCACCGACACTTAAATAACCGTCGGTTAAGCGACACCTATGTAACCGTCGCTTAAATGTAAAGTGTCGCTTAAGCGACAGAATATTTTCGACGGTAGTAATTTTTTTTGGAGAAAATAGCCTTCATAACCGTCGCTTAAGCGACGAATATCAACTAAAAGTGTTGGATCAGCGACACCTTCAACCGTCAGATAAGCGACGGATATCTACGAAATGCGTCGAAAAAGAGACAGCAGAAACCGTCGCTTAAGCGACGCTTGTGGAATTTAAAAAAAAAAAAAAATTAAAATTTTTTTAGACAGCTCAACAGTTCTGGAATTGTAGTAACTGCTTTTTTTCTATACTGCTTTAACTTCATAGGAGATATTGAATGGGTCCATTCATTTGTTGGTATTACCCCTTTCTCGGTCCACTGGATGACAGGAAGTGAGTGGGTGGCACAGGAAGAAAAAACTGTAGTTGATCATTGTAACTTTTTGGATTGAAGAACTACAACCAGATCCTATTGGATAGACAGGCTTGGTTGGGTGGACACCTTTAACATGCATATTACCTTTTTAAGCCAACTACTTTCCTTAACTTATTTTTAATTACTCTCCCCTTACCTTTGCTCTTCACCAATTACTACGTGCCTCACTTACCCAACAACCTTTGTTGGAATTCCCTAACCACTTGCTTCAGGCAAGAATGATTCACACTATCTTCTTTGCTTGCGCACCTTTCAGCTACACAATTAATATAAGAAGTTAGTTGCTCAGGAAAGGCACAAGAATCTTATTGCGTAGGATCTTGGAACTGCTTGCATTTAGTCAATACAGGCAAATCTTATATAATCTATGGATGGAAGAAGGGAAGGTATAGAGTAACCAGAAGTACAAACGAGATGCAGGGAAAGGGAATGGGGTGGGCACCAATTCATAGGCAACCCATTTGCAATGGACTACTCCAATTGTGAGGGATTCTCAGGACTCACCTACGACCATCTGGACTGCTTGCTAGATGATGCAATCTTGTGTAGTTTCAGTCAAAAATGGCGTTATGTCTGTATGCTTCTGACAGACTCATGGAATCCCCTGGTAGTACAAAGAAAGGATCTTGTGCAAACTGTGTAATCTGCACCACTGCAGAATTCCTATAAAGAGGGGACTTTGGCGCAGAACTTTTATATGGTGGAGTCACTCTGTAAGGATAAACTGCTCCATTCTTTTCCACTTCTTCCATATGAACATCCTCTTGTAAAGGCTCCTCAGCTAAACCTTCTTGAATCACCAAAGAATGAGGTTCGGGATCCTGATCTCCACCAGAACCTGGCATTCCACCACTGCAACATAATTATTCTTTGCTTTGTAGAACATGGGTAGTTTTTGCATCTCCAGTTATCTAAGCCTGCTTCATTTCGTGCATAATTGGGACTCCAGTAATTTTTGTGCAAGCTTCCGCTGAGGTTCATAGATCATAACATTATTAAAGTTAAGTAATATCATGGCATAATTAGGAAGCAAGAATGAGACAGACATTTAAGACTTGCAATTTCATTCAAAATCTAAAGGCTTTATAGTTTACACTTGCACAAAACAGTTTATGAAGACGTACAAGTGGAATTATTCATTAGAGGATGAACTCGCACTTTCCTCAATTAGATGGGGAATATCCTCTATGGGACTAATTGGACGCTCATCATAACTAACAGCATCTACACATCTAGAATCCATTTCCTCACACTCTGAATTTTCTATACACTGCTGTGAATGTTCATCTGAGAACTGCGACAAAGAATCCGAGGTAAATTCAGATGAGGAATTTGAGACATCTCTACTTCGAAGAATATAACCCTCAAACTTATCGAGTGCTTCACACATCCAAGGAAGTTTACACTGGTCCCTTGCCTCCTCCACTGTGACCTGTAGAGAAAGGTAAGCGTTTAGTCCATATTTTATGTACAGACCTTTAAAACAATGTATTGAGATGAAAGTTGTTCCAAGTTTTCTACTGATCACACTTAGCATAACTGCAATTACACAACACATGAATATCAACTCTCACAAATATAAGTTAGGTCAATTTTCTTCAAATACGGATGCTTTAAAAATTATTCATATACAATAGAAACCATGTCCTTAAAAACTTCCGGGGCTTCATATTATACTTTGTGATGAATAAAAATAGAGTGCTATGTGGATAATTTTTTTTTTTTGAAACAAATACCACTAAAACCACGGATTAAAAGCACGGGAAAGTCATGGCCAACTGCTAGCAAGGATGGGCTGGGAGTACATGATACAGAATCTGCAAGCGGGCATGAAGATGATGCTCTCTTTGGAGACCTATTTTCAGAGGCTAGCATGCAAGTAGTACTCATCTTTGATGGACATGAACAGCCCTGCTCTGTAAATGACAGTGTTTCTGACTCTAGTAATATTCCTTTACAAGGAGCTGTTGAAGTGCTTAGTTTTATTAAAGAGTGCATTTTTTCTCTAGATTGGCATTCTTCTATTTACAAAGAAGTCTGTCACCAACTTAATGAAGAACATGTCAGTGCTGTTTTACGAATGCTACAGCCACAGCTTTCAGCTTGCAAAGCACTGCCAAGCAATTCATCCCTTGGAATGTCCTTGCTCCAAAACAGAGCTTCAATGAATTATTTGTTTGTATATGAATGAAGTATGCATATGTCTATTTGCTTCTTATATAACAACTATGAAATTGAATTTGTTATTTTCAAACTGAAGCAATATTTTCAACCCAAACAAGGTATAATTTTATAGAGAATTATCTTCAGTTAGTCCTCCATCAATATCCCATATTAACATGCTGACAGGAAAATTTGGTATGTCAAGTTATACATTACAGCCATTATGCTCTCAATGTGGCCCAGCAGATTAAGTGTAAAAATATAACAACAGAGAAAGAAAAGGTAGATACTTACATTATCAGAGATGTAGCAATCCCAAATTCGAGCATTATGACCAAAAAGAATTGGTCCTGCAATAATATCAGCATTGGGAAGAGTGTGTGGATCATCTATATCATTCACATTGAAGTTGCAAGTCCATATATAGGCACTGCATGAACATAAATGCAAAATAAATATTTAACTTTCATTTACAAGACACAAGGAAACAACTGTCATTTAGCAAATCATCCAACAGATAAAACAAGAAACTTCTATTGAAACAGAAAAATATCACATGTATAAGAGCTATGCACAAGTCTGGTGACAACACTTACAAACTCTGAACAACAAAAGCAGTACCATTAGCACATGCAAAAAAATTCCAACGATATTGCAAAGTCTGACCGAACTATTGATCGAATCACACATCCTACTTTTAAGCAAAGTACATTTTGCAAGGCTACAAAGGACTGCTAAAGTTACAGTTCATTCATTATGCAACTATTGTACATTTGCATATGGTCATTTAAACATAACCCATAGGGATTCAGCGTGACACAAATATATATTCATAGTTTTTAGTTATATAAATTCCATATAGAGAAGAAGTGAACAACTCCTGATTCAGCCATAAGAATATAAAAAAGCTACTTCACATCCACATTTACCCAGGGACATGTCCCCAAACCTTGGGTACTTGTAGGATGTCCCCATAGTTCCCATGTCCCAGGGGACTTGGGGACAAGTTGGGGATGTTCCTGATGGCCTGGAGATAATATTGGGGATGTAACCAACACTCCCATCCCTGGACCATCACTATGCAATGCCCTACTATGCCACCTTGGATTGTATGTAATTAAATTTTAATAAATTACATGAAACATATACTAAACCTCTTTGTGAATGATAGTTGCTTGATTATGCATAGATATCAAT
>LPNX010045990.1:7121-47277 GCA_001517045.1 Pseudotsuga menziesii
AGAGAGAATTTAAGAGAAGGAGAGAAGAAGCAAGGATGTTGGAGTGAGAGTGAAGGGACATTAAGGGAGGTAGTGGGGGGACGAATTAGGATAAAGTGGGAAAGATACAGGGAATTAGGGATAGAAGGTGAGAGAGGGGGGGTAGAGAGAGGGAGAGAGAGTATTGGGGAGGGATGGAGGGAGAAATATTGGGAGAGAGAGAGAGAGGGAGGGAGGATGAGGGCCATAAAAAGAAAGGGAGTTAGGAATCATTGAGGTGAGATAGTGGGGGTAAGTGTCAATTTTTCTCCATGGTTGCAACATTGGGTAACATTCTGCATACATTATTCCAGATAGGTCACAAGAAGTGACCAATGGTTGGTAGAGGATGGCCTCAAGGTAGCCTTGATTAGTCACTAGAAGTGAATAATGGTAAATAATGCTCAAAGATGTTATCCTGAGAAAGGGTGGTTTGACAAGGAGCGAGAGGTCACATTGCATTCTCCAAGGAATACTCCAAAAAGGAGTGATGTATTCTTAGTAGAGTGAGTTGACTTGTATAATAGATCAGGTATCTCATTCCCTTATGTAATAGACAAAGTATAATCTAATGTCCAATTTTACATAGGCTCTAAGTAGTGACTGAAACTTCTTAGAGTGGGGTCAAATCAACATTAGAGATCTATGGAAGAATTTGATTCGCTTGTAAGGAGATGAACATCATTGACGATAACTTTTCTATGATGAATAAATAACCAAGAATTCAATACAAACTATTGTATAAGTCCCATATAGCATTGAAAATTTCCCAAATAAAGTTGAAGGAAAGAAAAATAAATATTTCCTAGTAAAAGATGTAAATTAGCCATAGGGGACAAAAGTACAAGTTGGCCTCAAAAATGAAAAGTCAAGTCAACTAGAGAATATAAATAAAGTGTTCACAAAATTCATTTGACTCATTCAAAACACATCATTTTCTCTCCACCTATCTGCACCTCCAAGGAAGTCCTGACAAAGGAAAGAAGCATAATTTTTGGGGTTTTCTTCTTCTCTTATTCTCTTGGAAGATTAGCTACCCTTTCTATGGATTCTTGTGAAGAATGGAAAACTTATCCTATCATAGGGTTAATTTTTATGTTTGGTATTGTAATTGAATTATATTGATTTATTTTGAGAAAATTTGTTGGGTTTTTTCCCGTTTGGGCTCCCCAGGTGAAAAATGTTTGTGTCTCTTGTGCGTGGTTATCTTTTGATGGCCCTTGTTTTATTTTCGATGAAAATGAATGTAGATATTTGGTAATGATAAAAATAGGACGATAATAATTATAAAGTAATTATAATGATTGAAATTTGGATTAAAATTCAACATGGTATCAAAGTAGTACTTAAAGAAGCCATTGTTAGAGACTATTTCTCTCTTAGTCTAGAAACTAGGGATTCCAAGTTTGGACACTTCTCTCGATATATTGGAATTGAAAAGAGCATTGTGGAACTCAAAATATGAGGGAAAACTAACCTGTGGAAGTGGATCACAGCTTTGTGAATATTTAGTTTTGACATAATTTATATCGATATTAAGGAACTAGGGCTTTCCATTTTTAACCTTTCTATCCCCACATTGGATTTGATCTTATATTTTTGGAGCTATCCCTAGAAGGGTACATCTATATATGGATTAAGATTTCACTTTTTAACAAAATTCAATTTTGACCTACTTTTTGATAGGGTTTCTAGATCATATTTCAAGTTTTTGTCAAAATGGTATTCAGTCTTAGAGTAGAATATAGATTGGATAGTACTTCAAACTTCAGATCCTGGAAGATCAAGTTACTCTTCATCTTGGATGGAAATGAGATCCAAGAATATGTAAATAAATATGTCTCAAAACCCGAAGATGTTGAGGAGAAATCCAAACACAAGAAAAATGAGGCAAAGGCTAAGAGGATCTTAATATATTATGTAAAAGACCACTTGATTCCACATATTTTTCAATTGAATAATACCAAAGCTATGTATGATTCCTTAGAAGTATTATTCAAGAGAATAAATAGTACTAAGGAATCTATCCTTGAGGAATCAACTCCATTGTATGACGATGACTAACACAGATTCAACTACCACCTACTTTATGAAGGTATCTCAATTGAGATATGAACTTAAATCCATTTGAGACATCATTGATGATGCATAACTTATTATGGTAACTCTTAATGGACTTCCTCCTTCATGGGAGTCATTTAATCAAATAATTTGTGGAAGAAAAGAGTTACCCAAGTTCGGTCCACTATAGGATGAGTGTGTCTAAGAGGAGGCCAAAGTATTATCCAAGAATAATTTGCGGAAACCTCAAAATGAAGAAAATTAGGTTCTTGCACCTCATCCAAGAAGAGGAAGAGGAACAATGAAGTTTGAAAAGAATAAAAATATAGGTGAATGATCTTCCCTAGTGCAAGTTCAAAGGAAGAATGACATTTCAAAACTAAGAGGTTTCAATTGTTGGAAATTCGGCCACTATGTTTATCAATGCTCCCAAAATAAAATAAAGGAAAGGAATCATGCATTGGAAACCAATGTTGATGATCATCCATCAAAGAATAAAAAAAATATAAACTTGATGATATTGCAGATGAACTTTGGAAGAAGAATTTCTTCAAGTATACTCAAATGTATGCACACCAATGATTGTATAATATTTGGATGATGACTTGTGCTATGTGATTGTCATTGGTGATCTACTTCATGAAGACCAAGGTTGAATTCTTCAACAAGTTATAGAATTTCAAGTCTTAGACAAAAAACTTAACCAATAAGAATATCAAATACCTCAATAATCTTTAGAAAGAGGCAGGGTTTAAGAGGGAGTCAACAACATAGATAAATATTTAATACTTTAAGTAATTATTTTTATTTACTTAATTTGAATTGTGATTTTGTTGATGAATTGCATTAAATGTTACTTGTTAACTCTTGTGGACATGTTTGTAATTTATTGATAGGTCCATTGTGGAGGTTGCAAAATTAATGATCCATGATTAGGATTCACCCATGTTCCTATGAAAATACATTCATCCTCAGAGCTTGAGTCATATGACTAGAGGTTAATGGCCTAGCTGATGGCAGACAAACTCCCATTATCCTGATTCATATGGTGAGATAAGATTGGACCATGTTGGAGGCTCTGGTTGTTCATCCTTTTATATTATCAGAAGGATTTAGTAAAGCTAGCATAGCTAGTGGATCTACCTAGAGATGTTGCAATGATTAAAAATAATCCAACATGGCTTCATGATACTTTGCAGGATGCAAAGAAAAGCATGCAAATTCCAATGGTGCTTTCAAGGAATAAAAAGACCTCACAAGTTCTCAATATATGTCGATTTCATGAGTCACATAATTGATTTCAAAACTTCCAGCAATGATGAAGAACCATGAAAACAACTTTTGAAGCATGCCATAATAGATGAATATCATTCCATCATGAAGAATGATCTGTGAGACCTGAAGGGAAGTCAGTATTGGTGAATTTTAAGTGGATATATTGTTAGATTTTTAACATTTAAGCTATATGATCTTAGGATCTTATCTGAGAGAATAACAAGTACAACAATCAATCACAAGAGACAATGGACACAAAGATTTTTCTCAGGGAAACCATAAAGGAGAAAACCCTAAAACTTCCTCAGAGATAGAATCAACACCAAAAGTAAAACCCAAAGACAGTAAGATGATCTCCCGACAGCAGTAGTATCTCTCTCTCTTGTCCCAACTTCCTCTCTCTCTTTCTTAGTTATGCACTACAACTAAGTGTGAGTGAATGTGTATGAATGTGTGTAAAATAGAGAGGCTCCCTCTCTAGTTATACTAATTCCCAACTTGACAATAACTCACTAGGGACAAATTCTCTAGGAGAGTCTAATAACCCTAGGGCCCCACAACTGGGGGGACTTTAACCCTTGATCAATAAGGAGGGTTATACTCTATGAATTTACATGACTTGTTTACATTATTGAATCTCTCGATCAAAACATCGGGGCATGACATAACTCAATTACATTATAGATACTTCCCAGAATAAACATTGGGGGTACAATACAAGTGAATACATTCCAAAGTTACAAATACGTCAACACTCCCTCTTAACTAGGAAGGTATTCTCTTGACACAATTTATTAGCACAAGTCTTCTTCTCTGTATAATCTTTGATCATCATCAAGTCATCTTCATCGTCAATTCATCTTTACCGTTAAGTTATGTTCATCAAGTATAGATCATCATTGGATCTAGATCATCACTGGATCATCATCAAGTCTAGATCATCACTTAATCTGGAGCATCACTAGATCACCATCAAGTCTGGATCATCATTGTTGGATCATCACTTGACCTAGAGCATAACTGGATCATCATCAAGTTTGGATCATCACTTGATCTGGATCATCACTACTGGATCATCATTAGGTATAGATCATCACTTGAACGGGAGCATCACTGGATCATCATCAAGTCTAGATCATCACTGCAAGATTATCACTGCGTCATCATCACTGGTGCTATATCAATTCTACTCATCACAGGAAGATCTACAGAGCCAGCCCTTTTTCATGTTGATTGTAGACCTATCCTTCATGTAGGTCTTCATCATATTCAGCACTTATATCTGACCATGGAATGAACCATGCCAGAAATGCCTGCCTAGCACTTACATCTAATCATGGGAGGAACACATCCAAGAACCATGTCAGAAAGTCACGCCCAACACTCACATCTGACCATGGGAGGAACACATCCAAAAACCATGTCAGAAATCCCCAGCACTCACATCTAACCTCATCTTGTCAGAAAGGATCTGCACTTACATCTGACCTCATCCTGTCAGAAAGGCACTGTAATTACATCTGACCTCATCTTGTCAGAAAGGCTCTGCACTTACATCTGAACTCATCTTTTCAGAAAGGTGTTGCACTTACATTTGACCTCATCTTGTCAAAAAGGCTCTATACTTACATCCAACCTCATCTTGTTAGAAAGGCACTTCACTTACATCTGATCATGTGGGAACACATCTCGCAATCACATCAAAATGGCTCTGCACTGATCATGTGGGAACACATCCCACAATCACATCAGAATATCTCTGCACTTATATCTGATCGTGTGGAAACACATCCCTTAATAACATCAGAATGGATTTGCACTGATCATGTGGGAACACATCCCACAATCACATCAGAATATCTCTGCACTAATCATGTGGTAACACAACCCACAATCACATCAAAGCATCTCTGCACTTACATCTAACCATGTGAAGCTCAGCCTACCACCATGCCAGATGTAACACCCCAGTTTTGACCCCATTTGCATTACATATACATGATACATATATTGTAAATAATCATGGTGTGGAGCTAAAGGCAAAGGCCCCACCATCGATTTGGTTACGCTATGTTTCGGATTGAAATTGTCACTGATGGCATATCGGGACATACGGCATATATTAAGTTGTGGCATCATGTAACTATGCATTTTAATTAAATAACCCCAACTAGCTATGTTCACTGAAACCAAATTGAGAAGGGGTACGATTTCCTAAGGTTAATGGGGGGATTGATAAACCTAGGTTCCGTGGGAAAATCCATGTGTCACCACTCTTTTTGCTCACCTTCCCTTGTCTCATCCAACCACCACCTTAATTGTTCTGCTATTAGTTGGGGCATCTATTTGCTGGCATGAAAACCACTACTCTCATGCCTGCACTCTCTCCACGACGCGCCTTTTGGGTTGTGGATGGTCTGCCCACAATCCTGATCATGAGATGTTCGTTTTCCCCATGTAGAGCAGAGTTAAAAGGGATTACAATCCATTGTGTGGGGGTTCATTCTCCTCCTCCTCACCGACTATTGGCCTGAGGATCAGTTCTTCCTCTTGTTCACGCAGAAAGTCTCTGTTTTGACTCCACCATTGTTGGTCTATGAAATGTTTCCGTGGTTTTTCACTGTGGGATGTTTTCATGGTTTCCTTGGTGATATGTCTTCCTCCTGTTTATGTTGAGGATCGGTTTCCTGCTCGCGTTCCTTTTGTAGTTGTCCATATATTTCATTATTGATCGTGGACTGTGCTTTTTTGGTTTTTGTTTCCCACACTTGTTGGTTGAGTTGCCTTTATGATTTGGGCTGCTGTAGATCAGTGTGGAATCGTTTTGGCCATGATAAGGCCAAGAACGATTCAAGGGTTTTTTTTCCCCTGTCAAAGCTTTAATTGCTAGTTTGCTGCATGAACACAGTGGTTGGTCCTCGGACTACATTGGAGTGGTGATGAGGGCCTGATGTGATTGACAAACCTGGTGTGTTTGGGAACGACACAGACAGAGCTAGAGGGATGGTTTTCTTCTCCACAATCCCTGAATAGCACTGGAAGGTAGATCAGGGTCTTAGGGACTGCGTTGTAGTGAAAGGATTGATTTCCTTGTGTTGGGTGTGTGTGTGGGTGTCATAGAAGCCATGCTGGTTCTACTGTAGGTGTCCTTAGCTCTTCAACGAGCTCACCAGCTTAGCATTTAGCCTTTCACAGATCCTGGATGGCCTGATAAACCCAACTTTGTTGGCTTGGCTGTTCCGATATTCACTTGATAAACCCAACTGTGTTGGCTTGGCTGAACTGTGTATCCTTGTTTTGTTGTTATCCTTGGCTATGTGTAAGCCTGTTAGTTCCTTATTCATTGGGGAATCATGCCCGACTTAGGGGTGGCAGCGTTGCTGAGTGATTAAGGAGCACGCGGGCCTATGGTTGGGTGGAACATTGCAGTGACGTAGCTGGTTGTGGGACAAGTTCTTATTAAGATAAGTATTATTGCGTAACTTGTGTCTGCAATCATATTTACCGTTGATGATTAATAATGTACATGTGAATGCTGAAATTGTATATGAATGCATGTTGTTTTTCTTCCGCTATGTATATGAATGATTAATGCATCGTAGTATGTTTTATGTTTTTAAGTATCTTGCTTCAGCATTATATGTATGTATGTTCATGTTCATGGGGGCTAGATTCCTAGATGATTTGATGTATGGTAGCATCCTCTTCACCAGTCAGAGGGTCGGGGACGTTACAGTGTGGTATCAGAGCAAAGGTTGCAGCATGGGCCTGAATGGACCGTGAAGATGCAGCGATAGAAATTGTGTTGCAACATTTGGGCCTCAAAGGGACATGAAATATTAGTTAGCAGAGGCAGGTTTCTTACTACCCAGAAGAAACCAGGAGGAAATGGGTGAATGATAGGAAAATTCATAAAATTTTCAAAGTGCCAGAATTATCGGTTTATCGGAAAACTTAGTGAGAAGTTCTTTCGATGTAGCGAAAGAGCTAGTCTGAAGGTCACCCGACGTGGGACAAACAACCTTGGTTTTGGAAAATTCTCTAAGTGCTTGGCCTTTGGCACATCAAAAAACTTAGACAGATGGACCTCCGATGCAGATCCGACGGTGGAGAAATTAGTTAGATGGATCGGTGACATCTAGTTGATCGACCACCTGATGCCGACCATCGACGATCGGTGCCACTAAGTTGAAGGGATCACCGATGACATGTCGGCGGAGGTTAGTAAATCAATTGGCAACTTTTAGCCATTTGGATCATCGACACCGACGGAGAGGAAATTTTGGAGAAAACCTTGCAAAGTAGTGAAACCATCGGTGATCGGTGATGATTACTTGATCGCATCGCCGATGCCTAGATGATCAAGTTGCCGACACGGTGAAAATTTTTACGACTACATCAAAAGAGATTGGTTGATGGTGTGTCACCATTGCTGCTGGATAGAAGACTATCCTTCTGACGAATAGAGTCCCTGACCGCCAATGCCGTAGAGGATAGTTGTTTTGACAGCCGATACGGTGGAAGATGAAGGAGAAAAATTTTCAAAAATTTCTCTAAGGCACGATATCATCGGCCATCGGAAAATGTTAGTGGTATGGGTCACCGATGAATATCGGAAGAAGTTAGTGGTTCATGCGCCCATCGTTGTAGAAGTCTAGAGCACTAATCTTCTGAAGGGTAATTGTTTCGACTGCCGATGCCAATTAAGTTGTGTTTCAGATTGTCAATTGTAAGTTATTAGTGGATCAGATTGTCGATCGAAAAAATTTCAATGTGGATGAACCACCGTTGCGGCCGCCTAAGGGACTACTCGTCTGATGAAATAAAGGATCTGATCACCGACATATCAAAGATATATTGCTGCCTGGTCGCCGCAACAACGAGAAATGTAGTAACTTGGATCTTCGATGTGTAGGGGTTAGTCCTTTTGACAACCGATTGGGTATAAGGTCCGCGAGGACCACAGTGGGAGTACCACCTGCAGTTGCGGTTTCCTAGTTAACTATGCACCCGATGAGAAGTGCATCCGAGCGCCGATGCTGCAAATATTAGTCACTCCAACCATCGAAAAGCTATGATCCACGGAAACCCTAGAAGGTTTGTTGGCCGTCATTGTGAAAGCCCTAACGACTAGCCATCTGATGCATAGAGCACCCGACCACTGATGGAGCAGTTAGTCTATTTTACCAGTGATGAATTTTGGAGTGATAGAAGATTATGGATACGATACAGCGGACGAAAGTATGCAAGAGGATTGTCAATAAAACTCGGAATAGTAGACCACTGCAGGCCCGATACGACGGAAGGAAATTAGACAAACAACCACCGATACAGCAGGGAAAATTAGACATTTTAGCCACCAAAATGCCAGAAGGTTAGTAAAGAAAGGACCCGATGAACAGTTCTTGGAATTGCCGATGCTGATCAAAAGTTAGAATAGTTTCCGCCAAAATGCTGGAAATTAGTGGGGAAAAGATCCGATGAGAATAAAATTTTGAATATTTTGGTTGAGTATAAGGTCATGAGAAAAATATTAAGGATCAAGCCGCCGATCAGAAAAATTCAAAGGTTTGTAAAACCGCCATTGCGGCAGTCTAAGACACTATCCACTCGATGGATAGTAGGTCCCATAGCCGATAGATGTCTGCGGAACCCGCAGTGAGATCACTTTCCTCCATTAAGGGTGCCCAAGGGACTGTGCACCCGATGAATAATGTGTCCTACCACTGATACAGTGGAAAAACTTAGCTGATGAAACCACTGATGGATAGACCTTGGCATCACTGTAATAGTTCGGAGGGTTAGATCACTACGGACCTGACATGCCGGAGAGAAATAAACGAACAGACCGCTGATGAGCTAGGTGTATTTTCCACCGTAGTGTCGAAAAGATAGTTGGGAGGATGTCCGATTTGACCAAGGGAGATTTGGGTTCTTTGAGGGAAATTCTCAGCGATTTTTCCAGCAGTTTTCAACTGTCTTTTAGTGGGCTTTCAGCAGATTGTCAGTGGTCACAGGGCTGAAAAGGAAGAAAATAATATTTTGTGTTTTAAGCAAAATTGTTATTATTATGTTTCTCCAGGAGAAGGTATGTAGTTTCGTTTTATCAAGGTATGTATCTAATAGTTTTCTATCTAACATGATTGCAGAATTATAGGCACCTCCAAGAGCAGTATTGCAGGAAGAACAGTGTGGTAAAGCAAGAGGTGGTTCAGTCATGAGAACCCATGATGGATATGATGTTTGATATTCTTACGAGCGTGCAGGATATTCCATGGGAGAAAATGTCCGTAATGGAAATGCTGGCATAGAGTCTAATGGAAGGAGATTCCAAAAGACACCATCCGAGGTTGCAGCCACCATGAGAAGCTTGATTAAATCCCAGGAAGAGTAGCATCAGTTGAATGCTGCCATGTTGCAGAGTTTGATAGAATTACATAAGAAGATAGATTATGGAAAAGGTACATCAAGACTAGAAGGCAGTAAGAGCAGCACTAGGAGGAGGAGAAGGAATTCCAGTGGATCACCTGACTCTCAAGAATCTAGTGGAGATACAAGTTCATCTTCTCGTAAAAGGAAAAGAAGAATACACCTTAGGGATTGCTCGTGGGATGAATTTAAGAAAGCTAAAACTCCTACATTTTATAGTGAGGTAAAGACTGGACAAGAGGTAGAAGCTTCGCTTATTGGGATAAAGAAGTACTTCCAAGTGCGGGATTATTCAGGAAAGATGAAGGCAAGAGTTTCCATATTCAATCTAAATGGAAGAGCATCCATTTGGTGGGAACACTTCAAGCAAGTAAAGAGGATCAGTGAAAGGAAACTAAAGTGGAAGAACTTCAAGAAGTATTTCAGGCAGAAATACCTCTCCGACAGGTATTATGATGACAAGATTACGGAGTTCCATGAGCTGAGATTGGGATAGCAGACCATGGATGAATATGCAAATAATTTTTTGGAATTGTTGAGGTATGTCTGGTACATCATAGATGAAAAAGTGAAGGTCCAACGATTTCTGAGTGGATTGCCTCAGTATTACAAAGACATAATTGAGTTTTATGATCGTAGAACTCTTGAAGAATCAATAAGGAAGGCTAAATACTGATATGAGCAAAGAAAAGGTAAACCTGATTACCATAAGACATGGAAGGACAAGAAAAATGAAAAGTTCGATCAAAGAAAGAAAGGTTTCAAACCTTCTAGATTCAGGAATCAGCAGAAGTAGCCATCCCAAGCTACGAGTAAGTTGGTTGGAGTGACAGGTGGAAAGCCTAAAGATCCACCACAGAATAAAGGTCCACTCAAATGTTGGAAATGTGAAGGACCCCACTTGCGCAGATATTGTCCACTTGAGAATGAAAGTGCAAGGCCAACTTATAACATTCAGGAAGCAGAAATAGTGGGTCAAGTAGCAAGAGCAGTCCCTAGAATTTATGCATCACTGGAGGACCGCCAAGCAGATCACAAGTCAACTGTGGTTGAAATTGTAGGTAAGATTGTTGAACAATCTGTTTCTATTTTGATTGAACCTGGTTCTACTCACAATTATATCACTCCTAGGGTAGTGGAGATTTGTGATTTTAAGAAGGTCAAGCATAGAAAATATTGGTTAGTTTAGCTAGCCACTGGGACTAAGAGAAAGGTCAGTGAAGTAGTGGAGAAATGTCCATTGGCTATGAATGGATTGATCACTTGTGTAGATCTGAATGTTCTACTGCTTGGTTCCTATGATGTTCTCATTGGAATGGATTGGTTAGAAGCTCACAGAGTAAATCTTGACTGTTACAACAAGACTTTTGAATGCACAGATGAAGAAGGAAACCCAGTAGTTGTAAAAGGTATTCCAAAGGTAATTTCAGTAAGGAAAGCTTCAGCAATGCAATTGATTAAGTTTTGTAGGAAGGGTTGCCAGTTGTATGCATCTCATATTATGGAAACAATAGGAGATGAAACTCCTAGATTGGAGGACTATCAGGTGTTACAGGAATTCAAGGATGTGTTTCTTGATGAGATTATAAAGCTTCCTCCAAAGAGGGACATTGATTTCACCATTGAACTTGTGCCAAGAGCGGCACCAGTGTCCAAGACACCCTATAGGATGAGTACACTGGAGATGCTAGATTTGAATATGCAACTGCAAGAGTTGTTGGAAAAGAAGTATATCCGACCGATTGTGTCTCCTTGGGGAGCACCGGTTCTGTTTGTAAAGAAGAAATATGGTACACTTAGGTTATGTATTGATTACAGACAGTTGAACAAGGTTACTATGAAGAATAAATATCCTTTGCCTAGGATTGATGACCTCTTTGATCAAATGAGATGAGCAAAGGTATTTTCCAAGATTGACTTGAGGTCTGTTTATCATCAGGTGAGAATCAAGGACGAAGACATTCATAACACAACCTTCAAGACAAGGTATGGGCATTATGAGTTTGTAGTGGTACCATTCAGTCTCACCAACGCACCTTCTACATTTATGTGCCTTATGAATAGTGTCTTCAGTAAGTATTTGGACTAGTTTGTTCTTGTTTTACTTGATGAAATTCTTGTTTATTCTAAGAATGAGGAAGAACATGAAGAGAATTTGAGATTGACATTGCAATTTCTCAGGGAGCATCATCTGTATGCAAAAATGAGCAAGTGTGACTTCTACAGAGATAGAATACAGTATTTGGGTCACATTATCTCAGAAGAGGGTATATCAGTAGACCCTGAGAAGATTGAAGCCATTATGAATTGGCCTACTCCAAGAAATGTGACAAATGTAAGATATTTTATGGGACTTGTGGCATACTACAGGAGATTCATTGAGGGATTTTCCAAGGTTACACATGCCATCACTTCTTTGCAAAAGAAGGGGATAAAGTTTGAATGGACTTCGAAGTGTGAAGAAAGCTTCTAGCGGTTGAAGAATCTTCTCACTAGCATTGAAATTTGCAGATCCAGAGAAGGATTTTGTGGTATGTACCGATGCACGCAGACAAGGGCTTGGAGGATTCCTTATGCAGGGCAACCACATGATATGTTATGAGTCAAGAAAGCTGAAGGAGCATGAGAAGAAATATGCCACTCATGATCTCGAGCTTGTAGCCATAGTACATGCTCTCAAGATATGGAGGCATTACTTGATGGGTAGAAGATTTGAACTCAATACAGACCATTGTGGTCTGAAGTATCTATTTGATTAGCCTACTTTGAATGCTAGGCAAGCAATATGGCTGGAATTTTTATGTGAGTTTGATTTTGAAAACAAGGTAGCCGATGCACTCAGTAGGAAGGTGCAGGAAATACATATGGCATCTCTTAGTATTTTCCAATTAGATTTGAGGCAGCAGATTGTTAATCATGCTGCTAGAGATGAATTGTATGAGAAGGTAAAATACAAATTGCAACAGCAAAGTATTGAGAAGAGGTATGAGGGATATAAATTGGAAGAAGATGGACTTCTCACTTATAAAGGTAGAATTTATATTCCAAAGGTAGCAGATTTGAGGAGATTTGTTATGGATGAGATCCGTCAAGCTCCATATTCTGGTCACCCAGGATACCAGAAGACAATTGCTACAGCTTGAAAGCAGTACCTTTGGCTAGAAATGAAAAGGGACATGGCTAAATACATTTCAAAGTTCATGAAATGTCAACAGGTAAAGGTTGAGCATCAACATCTAGAAGGTTTGTTGCATCCTTTGCCAGTTCTGGAATGGAAATGGGAAGTTATTTCCATGGATTTTATTACAGGATTGCCGATGACTTGGAGACAACATGATTCCATCATGGTTGTAGTAGACAAGTTGACAAACGCAACACATTTTATACCAGTGAAGTCTATGCATAAGACTGATGACATTGCCAAGATCTTCATGAAGGAGATTTTCAAATTGCATAGATTGTCGAAGGCAATAGTTTTTGACAGAGATGTCAAGTTCACTTCCAATTTTTGGAAGGGATTCTTTGTAGATTTGGGTACAAAGCTAAAATTCAGCACTGCATACCATCCTCAGATATATGGGCAGACAGAAAGAGTTAATCAGGTGCTTGAAGACATGCTTCGCATGTATGTGATGGACAAACCAACCAAGTGGAAAGATTAATTACACTTGGTAGAGTTTGCTTATAACAATGGACAGCAGGCATCCTTGGGGATGAGTCCGTATGAAGCTTTATATGGAATATGGTGTAGTACACTAGTGACTTGGGATAATCCAGTGAACAGGATTGTGCTTGGACTAGAATTGCTCAAGGAATTGGAGAAAGAGGTTATAAAGATTAGGCAGAATCTGAAAGCAGCATAGGATAGACATAAAATCTATGTAGATAAGAATAGGATGAATAGAGAGTTCAGTGTTGGGGATCATGTCTACCTTAGAGTGAGGGCCAAGAAAATTTCCTTGAAGCTTGGAAGTTGTGCCAAGTTGTCACCTAGATATTGTGGGCCGTTTGAAGTGCTTGAAAGAATAGGGCCTGTTGCATATAGACTTGCATTTCCTGCTAGTACTAGAGCTCATAATTTTTTTCATATTTCTTTGCTTAAGAAATATGTACATGATCCTAACCATGTGATAAATTAGGATGTGATTCAGGTGGAACCCAAGGGAGAGTTCCAAATCAAGCCAATGCGCATCCTCGACAGGAAGGTCACAATGCTCCAGAACTGAGCCATAGGGCAGGTAAAGGTGCAATGGGAGCACTACGGACCTGAAGAGGCTATGTGGGACCTGGAGGATGCCATGTGATTGGCACACCCATTTTTGTTCAATTCTGCAGAACACTGAGGCGGTACTAGTGTAGCATTTTGTTCAAATTTTGTAAAGTACTGAGGATAGTGCTATTGAAGGGGGAGGGGAATGTAACACCCCGGTTTTGACCATGTTTGCATTACATATACATGATACATATATTGTAAATAATCATGGTGAGGAGCTAAAGGAAAAGGCCCCACCATCGATTTGGTTACACTATGTTTCAGATTGGAATTGTCACTGATGGCATATTGGGACATACAGCATATATTAAGTTGTGGCATCATGTAACTATGCATTTTAATTAAATAACCCCAACCAGCTATGTTCAATGCAACCAAATTGAGAAGGGGCATGATTTCCTAAGGTTAAGGGGGGGATTGATAAACCTGGATTCCGTGGGAAAAACCATGTGTCACCACTCTTTTTGCTCACCTTCCATTGTCTCATCCAACCACCACCTTAATTGCTATGTTGTTAGTTGGGGCATCTATTTGCTAGAAGGAAAACCACTACACTCACGCGTACATTCTCTCCACGACGCGCCTTTTGCATTGCGGATGGTCTGCCCACTATCCAGATCGTGAGCTATTCATTTTCTTCATGCAGAGCGAAGTTAAAAGGGATTACAATCCATTGTGTGGGGGTTTGTTCTCCTCTTCCTCACCGACTGTTGGCCTAAGAATCGGTTCTTCCTATTGTTCATGCAAAAAGTCTATGTTTTGACTCCACCATTGTCAGACTGTGAAATTTTGCCATGGTTTTTCATTGTGGGATGTTTTTCATGGTTTCATTGGTGATATGTCTTCCTCCTGTCTATGTTGAGGATCAGTTTCCTACTTGAATTCCTATTGTAGTTGTCCATATATTTCATTATTGATCCTGGACTATGGTTTTCTTTTATGGTTCATTGGCTATTGTTTCCCACACTTGTTGGCTGAGTTTCCTTTGTGATTTGGGATGCTGTAGATTACTGTGGAATCGTTTTGGCCACGATAAGGCCAAGAATGATTCAGGGGTTTGTTTTCCCCTGTCAAAGCTTTACTTGTTGGTTTGTTGCATGAACGTAGTGGTTGGTCTTCGGACTGCATTGGAGTGGTGATGAGGGCCTCATGTGCTTGACAAACCTGGTGTGTTTGGGAACCACACAGACAGAGCTAGAGGGATGGATTTCTTCTCCAGAACCCCTGAATAGCACTGGAAGGGAGATCAGGGTTTGAGGGATTGCGTTGCAGAGAAAGGACTAATTTCCTTGTCTTGGGTGTGTGTGTGGGTGTCATAGAAGCCAGGATGGTTCTGATGTAGGTGTATTTGGCTCTTCAATGAGCTTACTAGCTTAGCATTTAGACTTTCCTAGCTCTTGGATGGCCTGATAAACCCAAATTTGTTGGCTTGGCTGTTTCGATGTTCGCTTGATAAACCCAACTGTGTTGGCTTGGCTAAACTATGTACCCTTTTTGTGTTGTTATCCTTGGCTATGTGTAAGCCTGTTAGTTCCTTATTCCTTGGGTAATCATGCCCAGCTCAGGGGTGGCAGTGTTGCTGAGAGATTAAGGAGCACGTGGGCCTATGGTTGGGTTGAACATTGCAGTGACATAGCTAGTTGCGGGACAAGTTCTTATTAAGATAAGTATTCTTTCCTGACTTGTGTCTGCAATCCTATTTACAATTGATGAATGATAATGTACATGTGAATGCTGAAATTGTATATGAATGCATGTTGTGTTGCTTCCGCTATGTATATGAATGATTAATGCATCATAGTATGTTTTATGTTTTTAAGTATCTTGCTTCAGCATTATATGTATGTATGTTCATGTTCATGGGGGCTAGATTCCCAGATGATTTGATGTATGGTAGCGTCTTTTTCGCCGGTCGGAGGGTCAGGGACATTACATCAGAAAGGACAATGGACACATCAATTCCTTTTGGATGGAACCTCGATCTGGAGAACACCAAGCTTCTCCCTGAAGTACTCAAACTTTACTCTGGCTAATGGTTTGGTCAATACATCAGCTATCTACTCGTCCGTCGCAACATACTGGAGCTTCACTGCTCCTCTCTACACCATATCCCTGATATAGTGATACTTGATCTTAATATTCTTTGACTTGTCATGAAACATTGGGTTCTCTGATAGCTTCACACAACTCTAGTTGTCGCAATATATACAAGTAGCATCCATCTGGAGATCAAATAAATTAAGCAGTAGATTTCTAAGCCATATTTCCTTACAACTAGATGAACAAGCTGCAACATACTCTGCTTCGGCTGTACTTAGTTCCACATGGGATTGCTTCCTGCTAAACCAGGAGATCACACTTGATCCCATACTAAAGCAACACCCTAAAGTGCTCTTTCTATCAATGGCACTTCCTACCCAATTTGAATCCACATAACCTTCCAGGTTAATATTCTGATTCGTCGTGTACTTGAGCCCATAATCAATTGGACCCTTCAGGTACCTCAGAATATGCTTTGCAGCAGTCAAGTGAACATGTCTCCAATCTGTCAGGAACTGGTTCAATGTGTTCACAACAAAGCAAATATCTGGTCTCGTATTCATCAGGTACATGAAGGACCCAATCATCTGATGATACATCGTAGTTTTTGGACACTTTTCCCCACTTGCATGACCCAGTTTTTGCGTAGCCTGCTGATCCAACAACTACTCGAGATACCAACCTGATAGAGTAAGCCCTATCAGTAACACCTACAAAGCAGATGCAGTCTCACTCGAGATATCTCACAGATGGGTAACCGCCAGAACCATGTTTCTATGATTGTCGAGGGATTATAGTCCCTTGGCTCACAGGCAAGGAGCTCAATGAAGGCAGCAGGATGGTTTGAAAGAGGAGTCAATTTTCCGCGACTATTCGAAAATACATGTCATTGTGCATGTCTCGACCTTCCTTTCCACCTCGCAATTGGTGCAACTTGTGTGGCGCAGTTGATTCACATCAATCGGCTCTATGAATTAAGTTGGGATTCAAAAAAAAATCATACAGACCGATATATATATGGGTTCATTTCAACAATGCGTTACAATCATTCATCTACCAATTGTAGGATAGTAACAGAGATTCAAGAAATACTCAACATTATACCGAAAGAAAATAGTAATCAATCACATAAACATTCACCACATCAACCATTCATTTAAACACAAGAGCTAACGTGGAAACCCATTTGGGAAAAAACACCAAGGTGTACTTCATCTAGCATGAGAAAGGATATAACACCTTGTAGTGTACGAGATGCAGACTTATCTTGAGATGTGTCTTTAAGTTCAGACTTATGGTTCTCATGCTCTCTGGTTCCCTCTTCTACTCTACTTCTACTACTAGCGGTCTACTCACACAGCAGCCAGATCCATGGCTCAACATCCCCTCTATCGCTAATATACTCTTCCTAAGTCTCCCCCTCTCTGATCTCTATGACATTACAACAAAAATGGAATCCCTCACCATGGATTACCACTAAATAGCAAACTACTACTGCTTAACCGACCTAAAACATAGTCTATATTAAAATATACTAAAGATGAACAACACCTAACAGGGATCAACAAAAACTACACAGACCAACCTTCTAACTATTGCATCCCTCCTATTTATACTATTTTACATGACCACGCAAGGCCAACTGCCTACCGACAGTTTGTTAGCCATCACCATCATCCACCCCTCTGGCTACAACTGAGGTGATCATGACTTGACATGAGGCACTATCATCCTCACTTGCAAATATCTTCTCATACGTGCATAGCTGTAGGCTTACGTTGCCGTAAATGACCATGATCTGGATTCTATATCCACTGCTTTCCGGTCATTATCCCTTGTGTGCTTCTGCACTTTCCTTTCCTTCACCGTGCACCTCTCTGTTCTGCCTTTATGGGTCTTGCACATTCTTCACGATCTTCCTTTGTTTCCATTGCGCATGCGGTACATCTTCTTTGGTTGCATGCATGAGATTCTTCCCTTTGCTCCTTTCCCAGGCCAGAAGGCCCCCAAAACTCACCTATGGCTCATCCCAAGCCACTAGGAAAGGGACATACGAAGAGGCATGATCTGTGCGACATCTTTTTCAAAAAACCCCTTCGTTTTATTTTTTTCTTGTGTAGATTCTTCTGTCACTTTAGCTTGCGTGCCTTGTTCCTTGTGTTTTTTTTCAGGGTCATTCAGGGAAACTTCTTTTCATACTTAGGTGTTTTACGAGGCTAGCACTCCGATATATCTTGTTTATTAGCACCATGAGAGGACGGGCAATGGAGGGTTCCAGTTCAGAGTTCACTTGGGAAAACAATGTAAGATGTGCACTTCTTATTGGGACCAAGATCCCAACGAGCAGTACTGTTGTCTTTGATCTAGGACTCTTTCATCATCTTATCATAGTCCGCCTCCAATTTCACCAAGGGCGGCTAGTGTCCCATTGGTGGCCTTGGTTCTTCCGCCATTCTCATGCTCCCAGGGGATTGTGCGCACTTGTTGTGACTTAGTGCGGCTTGTTCTCTTACTGTTCTTCCTCATTTTCATCTTTTCTTCATCTCGCTCTTCACCGCCCTTTTTTCCATAGATATGGACTTTGAAGACTTGTCCATATTGAAAACCAGAAAATCCCTATCAGCCAGGGTGGTGGAGGTGAGTGATTTTCCAAACTTTGACAAATCTCACCGGAGAAGCATAGAGTACAAGCCAGAATTGGCCCTTTGGCCCTTCCCTGGTCCGCTATCAGTTGGAGATCCTGACTGGATTGCTGGAAGAGGAGGTTGCTTTCCAAGCCTACAGACTTTGTGAAAGACAACAAGGACTTTGGTTCGGACTCCACAGAGTTTGTGAAATAGGGAAAGAACTCTGGTCCCTACTAGGGTCCTCTCTGGTGCTGCCGATAGGACCGCTAATATACGGATCTGCTAATAGCTAAGGATGACTTCGCTAGATACTTATAGCTGGGTCAAATTTATTTTCATACTATCACCATCTTCCTTCTTGTTGTCTCTAGATACCCCCGACAAAGTGAAATTTGCATAAACAACTTTAGCCTGCAAGGCTGCTTGGCATGACACTCTCCAACCCATTTGTAACTGCATTCAGTGCTCGATCAGGATGACTCAGTGATGTATTCTTGCTACAAGGGCGCCCCGATCTTATAGGAAGAGCATCGGGTCATCTTCCGAATAGGCTTATCTAGGTGCATCACTAGGACAAGACCTCCATCTGGTGTACCAGATTTTCTTCTTAGATTTGCTATGATTACCGGGGTCGTCACTTTTGGGTGCTGACAATCATGATCAAGTATTGACGAGATGGACGGCCACCATTACAGAGTTTCCCACACTTGATCCACCTGTAGTGTTGTCCTGTCACAAGTTCCAAATATTCGTTGAATCTTGATGCATTTAGCCAGGGAGTTTTCATCCTCTTGCCCAGCCTCTGGTGTGAATTTTGCAATGGAATTCTTAATAGAATCCACCAACGCGATACAACTTTGTTCACGGGATAATATTTTCTGCTCCTTCTCGGCTAGGAGGTTGAAGCGCTCCTGCAGTTCCTGATCCTTTCCTTCCAACAGGGCCTTAACGCAGTTTGGCCTTCCTTTGTTGCTTTGCTACCTAGTAAGGAATGATGTTTTTCCTTAGACAAAGTTCAGTTGTGGTTGCCTGATGAATGCTATAGAATTTCTCCAAGAGTAGCTCGGAGATGTCTATCTTAGTGCTGTTATCACGAGGACCTATGCTTTTCTCTTCATTCGCTCCTAGTGCCTGCTTCTGAATGAGCACTTTGATCGATGGCACAAACGTCGATGTAATTAGTGGCATGCTAGGATCAACACCATATGTTTCAGCTTCCACAGTGTCCTTGATATCATTGATAACCACTTTCAACTTATTGAGGTGGTCCTAGACTTAGGTAGCAACGCTTACTTGTTGGGCCCTTAGACCGACGAGGTTATCTTATGCAACTTTTGTAATAGTGTTGACAAGTTCATGTAACTCATCCTTAGTTAATGTAGTTGTGTTTGTCATTCTGTCGTCTTTATGTTTCTTTCGAGACGATTGGCCTTCCTCTAGCTGTACATGGGTTTGCGTCTGCGCCTGATCTCCATTGGGCGGTAGCTGTGAAGGATGCTGGTCCGAGTCCTCCATATCATCATCGTCCTTAATGTGTTCTTACGACAGATCATCTTGGGAATTGTCGCCTGCTGAAGTTAATCGAATTATCTTTTGCGTCTCTCGTTATAATGTCTTGATGAGTAGCTGTGTTGTGTTGGTGAACATTAGCGTCTTTGATATTCTCAACTATACTCCCTTTTTCCTTTTGGACTGTAGCATGAATTGTAGGGTGTTTGTCAGCAAATACAACAGTATGCGCAACCTACTGGGTTCCTTGTCGCAGCTGCTCAGAGGTATCATAGGCCTTAGGTGCCACATTTAAGGTGTATATGAAACTCTCATAGGTTGATAACTCCCTTGACTCAATCTCCACCCATCGCACAGACTTTATAACTCTTGCACACCTTCTCATGGAGACTTCATGTAATCTTTTTTTCCAATTCTCTAAATCCCCCCCTAAATCAAACGTACATGAACTCGTGCACTTCCAGCTTAGGTTCCCATCTGCCATCGGACTGATATGGTCTTTGTGCATAGCTATAACATTGTAGATTTGATCAAGGTAATAACCTTGTCCCTCATTATAAACAGGCTCAATGTATCTTTTCCCTCCGAATGGATAGATGGGTGATACTACCCTCATTTCCTCATCTTTAAAGGAGATGATCCTTTTTTTGAAGTTTATGATTGTTTGATTGTCTATAACCCAATCTATTCCTAGTAGTGCGGGCTAAGGGTTTGTATCATCCACAATGTTGATGACCTCAAAGTCAGCATATGTGCGCAATCCTTCAACATCGACAATTACATTGCTCAATCGACCAATGGGTAGTACCTTCTCCTAATTGGCAAGTCGCAGCTAAATAGGAGACCAGTCCAAGTGCAGCTTGCACATGCTTTCCCATGTCTGACGTGTTAGGATATTGACATCTAAACTCAGATCTAAGATGATATAGTCCATGTAATAATCACCTATCTGCGCATTCATTCTCAGTTTGCTACCAGTTTTACATTTCCTTCACACCTGGTTAACCTTCTTCTCAATTTGCAGCTCTACATGGATCTCGTCTATCATTGCTTGGAGCTTTGCACTAGTATCTTTATCTTGGATTAGCATCAAACAATTTGATAGAAAGGTTCTCATCTTATTAACCTTAGGTGAAGCCTTCTTCTGTAATATGTGTTGGAACCGTTCAGGCATGTCTTTGACGGCCGCGGAAGTTGATGGTACATCTGGGCTCATAAAGTCTGATTGCAAATCCTAGAATATTTCTTTCTTTTTTCTGATCAGTCACTGGTTCCTTTTTTTTCACTGCCGGTCTCACTTATGAATGCGGTTGTTCTTGTGGGTTATCTTGTTCTGCTCCAGTCATCGCACCCCCTCTAGTTACGATGACAATGTTTAGGTCTCTTGGTTCAACCACAATCATCTGAACATTTGCATTTGCATTGGGGTTCGGGTTCGGTGGACGGTTGGATGCAACAATGGTCCTTGCTTGCCACTTTGCGATCAGCTGAGGACATTGTTCAACATTATGGTCATGTCCCTTACAATATGAGCATGTTCTCGCAGGCTCTAAACAATCTCTGGAAAAGTGACCCAGTTGTCCACAGTTATAGCATGTAACTGGACCTCTTCCCCTACAAAATCCACCTCCTCCACCTTGTCCTCTAAAGTTTCCTCCACCCCTTCCCTGGGGTTGTAGTTGCTACGGTGGGTACTGGTTCTGTTGGTAGTGTTGCTGATAGGGGTTTTGTTGTGCATACAACTCTTGATGGTTGTTGGTACTGATTAGCTGGGAACTACGCAGGTTGATACGAGGCTTATGCCTGTTCAACCTAAGGGAACCCCTCATTTTTCATTAAGTATGTATTGACTGTATTTTCTTTCAAGAGCTGGTATCCTCTACAGTCTTTCTCATTGTGTCCTACTGATTTACAGAATTTACAAAATAAATTTGTAGGGGTACTTACAACTTTTTGCAAATATACACATTCTTCGTCGTGGTGGCCTCTTGACTGGCATATACGACACCATGGTAGCCCCTGTCCATTTAATGGGTTAGGTGCACCTGATGCAACATAGTTCATGAACGTCGAACAATTATCCTTGGTGTGTCTGTCTGTTCTACATTTTGTGCACCACAAGTCCTCTTGTGCATCTTTGCCCTTCTTGATATCTTGAAGTTGTATCGTTAGGTTGGCTAGCTATGGCTGGATTTGTACCATTCCTGCGGTACCATCGCCAATGGGCGAGGCCTCTAGCTTCATCGCAAGCTCCAATGCTTCTGTTTGTGATTCAATCTTTTGTTGCATCAACGACCCTCGGATGTGTGGTAGCAGCACAGCAATAAACCACTCCTTATGTTGTACATTAGACATCTAGAAACTTACTTTAGCCATGGTATAAAACTTACTCTTAGTGAAATAGTATAAAACATGATTTGCACTGTGCTCGGTATACAACATGATTTGCACCGTGCTCTTGTAGATATATAATATACATATTTATGTTTTTTTAAAGTCAATTATATCCTTATCCCAGCTGGTTTATGAGTCCAAATATACTATCAACTATAGCAGCATTAAATGAAATCTTCACATAATCATATCTATTTTATTTTGGAGGAATGAGTGCAGCATCAAACGTTCATAGAACAATTAGTTTTAGCTTGCAGACTGTCCAACTGTTTTGCTCAGTTACCTTACTTTTCATTTATAATAAATTCAAGCTATCTTGAGATTATGTTTTTTCTATTTATTATAAATTCAAGATGCTCTTAAATTGTTTGGTTTACGTCTCCAAATTCATTGTCAAACTCGAACAATAATTTAATTTCCGGATTTTGAATTTGGATGATTATCAATGTAACAAACCACAATTCACTTGAATGAAACGCCCAATACTCGTCCAAAGGGAGGTGAAAATAAGTAATGGCGTCGGCTAAACTGGAAACCCGTAGCACCCAATTATAGCGTTGCTATCTTGCCACAGATGGAGATGATCTTCCGCTAGTTTTGAGTATTCGTCCCCACCACATTTTCGCAAATTGCCTGTTTATGTAAATCTTTATATAAATATTCAAGAACAACAACATTTATTCACATTAAAGGATTTATATTTTATATTTATTTTAAATTGCATATTTTTTTTAAAAATGTAACTAATTTTTCAAATTAAGATTATAAATGTTTATTTCCTTGTATAATATAAGGAATAAAATCACTAAAAAATAATTAATAATCATTTTATTTGTTTTCATTTTTTTCCCTATATTATAAATTTGGTTTTGATAAAGAGTCAAATACATCTACATAGTTGTTGGGATCCATAGTATTTGTTGGTTCATCATAATGACCCACACTATTCCTTATGCAAAAGCAACCAGGTAAATTTTGTTGGATTATAATTAAAAAAAAATTAGAGAAAATATGCAAAATTATATATTTAATTTTTTTTTATTTTTTAAATTGTTTTTATATAGATGAGTTTGATCTCAAAATTCAAGATATATTGTTTGCTGAATTTTTGAGATTGAATTTATTTTAATAATAAAAATAAAGCGTGAAGAAAGTATTTTTAAAAATATTTATATATGGATAAGTATAATGCCGTTTGGTATTTGACAAATTCATGATATATCCTTAACTTGGATGAATGTTTACTAAAATTAAGAGATTCCATTTATAATAGTTTTATTGAATGTCAATATTTGGTTGAGATAGACTAAATTTATGAGATTGCATTTATAATAGTTTTATTAAATGCAAATATTTGGTTGAGATCAACTTACATGTTACAACAAGAGTCAATATTTATTTCCATGTTATAATAATGGTCCTTATTGATAAGCATGCATTACCAAATTTGTTATGAGCAGTGAGAATGTTCGTGTAAGGGTCGTGATCCAAAAATTTCCATAAGAATTTCACCCTCGCCCTTCATATGCTTGGCTTTAAATCACCACTTGAATTAACTATTACCTCAAGTGAAGACCTATATTGATCCTATATGTTACAAGTACAATAGTTTATAGCAATTGTTGTAAGTGGACGTGTCATTCAAAAGTAGTGAAATGCAAATTTGTGCTCCATATAGTCACTATTTTAGTTTTTTTTATGAATATACACAAAATATCAAAACTATGAGGATTTTAGTTGGAGCTTTTTGTGGACACTTTTCTCAATGTGTTAATATACCCATCATGTATATATACCCATTGTTAGCTATCTGGATTTTCTGTGGATTTTCTTAACATCAATTCGAGCCTCTTTCCCCAATTTGACCTTTAGTGTTCCTCTACATGCAACTTGGGTGGCAATATTCAGTTACACTAGTGATGAGAAATCAATATTTTATATAGTTATTATGATTGTTATTTAAAAAAAAACAACTATTAATAGGAGTGGTGAAACTAAGATTTAAACCTAAAACAAAATGCAATGTTAAAATTTAAATGTGGAAGGTAGGACGTCAAATTTCAATGTTGTGTCCATATTCACATTAGTTATGAGAATTCAATGTTTAATATTTATGATTGTTATTTAAAACAAAACTATTATTATGACGAATAAAATCAATATTTAAATGTTAAACTAAATACAATGTTAAAATTAAAACATTATATAAAAATTTCTTGACATGTAAAGTAAGATGTCAAATTTCATCCTTAAACACCAATAAAAATAGTGAAAAATCCTTATAAGGCAAAGTTCTATTAAAATAAAATATCAAAATATTAATACATATGATTTCTTGCAAAAAAAAAAATAACAAATTTATCTTCAATTTTACAATGACCAATTTACATTTAATTTTAATATGCAACAACTCATAAATGTCTTTGTAAATCTGATAAGCATGAAGTTGCTTTCAAAAATAAAATTTTCATGTTTCTTTCTATCTCGAATGAATTGACATTGAACACCAAATATTTATTTTCAACATAAATTTTACATTGACTCGCTGCAAGGAATGACACATTTTGCATTTTCGTTGATCAGTATGCGATATTCATTGAACTCCATTGTGTGACATTTTTCTAAATTACCTTGAACTCCATTGTGTGACATTTTCCTAAATTACCTTGAACTCCATTTTTGCTAAAAGATTTTATCAACCATTGTAAATAAAATGTTTAGTTAATTTAAAAAACATATTTATTCAAATGTTGATATTTTATTGAAAATAACTAGTGCAAAACATGAAAGCTAAATCTTAAAACAAAGTCATTGCAACCAACATTAAAATGGTTGTTATTTCAAGAGTTTTTTTATTTGAAAATTTTTAGTAAATGTTTTTTAATATTTTTATGTGATTGGTGTGTAATTCGATTCTCACAAGATAATATAAAGCAGTTAGTTTATAACTTCAATACAATTTGATAAAATTACATTTAAATTAATTAAATTTATTTTTCTATATTAATAAATTAATCACCTATTAATATTTTTTAATTTTTTCCTACATTTTCAAATATATAGCAATATTTTAACATATTCATTACATACTCTAAATTTAATATTTAATATTTTTACTAATTTATTTATTATACATTGGAAATTTTAATATTTAAATTTTGATTTTAATAATTTTTTGTTTTAATATAGGTTAGCACATATATTCCATAATTAAATCTAATCTTTAAAATTAGAGTTTTTTAACTTTTAATTAATTAATTTTAATATAATTTTGTAAAATATTGTATTTTAATGTAATTATATAAGTTAATTTTTAATATTGTTTAAAATTTAATTTTAATATTTTGTATAATGTAATGTTTTGTGGTTTTTAATTAATTGTAATATAATTTGATAAAATATTACATTTTATGTTTTGTTGTTTAGAAATTAGTTTTTTGAAAGTTAATTTTAAATTGGGTTTTTATGAATTTATTATTTTGTAATGTTTTTTTTATTGTAAATTTTTTATACAATTCCAATAATAATATAATATATTTTAAAAGTATTAAAAAACTTAATAATACTTTTAAAAATATTAAAATAAAATAAAGTATACTAAAAATATATTTTTTAAAAATAATAAAATAAAATAAAGTTCAACTAAAAATATATAATTATATGATATTTTTGAGATCAAGGAAAATGGATGAATATATCATATATTTATAAGTAAAAATGTGCAAGTAAAATATATTTTTAACATTAAAGAAAAATGGATAAATATAACATATATTAAAAATTGTGTAAAGACATGCATGTTAGTTGAAAAGACATATATTGTCATTTTTCAAAAATATGAAGGGACAGTAATATATTTTATTGAAAAAGTGTGAAAAGACATTAGTACTTTACTCTAGGTGTAAAAATACTTGTAGAGTACCATGGTTAACCAAATATTTTAATCAGTCGTTTAGAATATGACAAGTAAGCAACCTTAACTCAAGTAATTCCAACTCAACTATTATAGATGATGTCATTCTCTAGATTGTGATTGGTTCTTAAAAAATAAATTTTAATAGTCGTTTTTTTGTTTGGAGGCTCATTTTTTACCTCAAACTTCCCCTAATGGACAAAGGAAACTGGAATGGAGGGCCAACTAGAGAGAAGGGTTGTACCATATGCACATAGTCAGCTCTAAAAAAAATGAAAGAATTTGTCATATACCTAATTGAATAGTGTCATTACTTAATTTGTCGGGATGCTTACGCGGTAACTCTTGCGCCCGAGATGATTATGAGGGATGGTTGTGTCAGCAATGGATACAATTTGGAGAGGCTCATTTCCATCACTATACCACCAGTGGGATGCTCTTGCAAATATCGCTATTACGTATCCCCTCCTTACTCGCCTCACCTTTTGACTTGAGTCCTCTTCTTCTTCTTCCTCTTCCTCCCATGGGCTCTTTGATCTACGCTCTAAGCACCCTCCAAACAAAGAATGATCTCTAAAAGTCTCCGAACACATCAGGAAAATAATACACAGTCTTCTTTCATCTGGGCAGATATATCTATGTTATGTAGAAGCAAATATAAAATGATTTTTTTTAATCATGTGAACTACACGAACATGCATTCGACTACCTCGGGAAAGGTAAACCAGCTCAAGAGCGACGGGATATTCAAGAATTGAGATGGTATTTCTTTCAATCATGTTTCTATAAAAGGAAATGACTGCGCACTCTAATTCCTCATTGTCTTCTAAAGTGGACAACTCAGAGGTTCCACCTTCATCACAGGTAGGACTAAGAGAAGCAAAGGTAGAACATTGGGTAGGATGGATTGACCTTCCCTGAACTTAAAGAGATTGGCGAAGTCTGTGGGAGAAAAAAAATTATCTGGTTTTACAAGTATAGGACAATCAGAGGTCGAGACTCGAAATCTCAACTCTCCAATTCCATGCTTCAGTGTCTCCCTGATTTCTATTTCCTCTAGAATAATTTGCAGAGCTAAGTTGTCTACTTGGTTGTCATGAATTTACATGTATGTACAACATTTTTCACTTGTGTAACATTTTATATGTGGAGACATTTTAAATGTGTTTCTTGTTGGAGTGCCTTCTAGTGCTATACATATTAGGGTTTAAAAGTTTCTCCATCCAAAATGTTGTTTGAAATTTGTAATGTAGTATGCAACTATGTGTCTGCAAGACTAAGTCTCGAATACTCAATAGATGTAATCTTAAAATAACCAGTATTTAAATGAAATCAGAACCAAAATAATGTATACTTTTCATAGGCTAGGACCACAAGTTTGTTTGGGCAGAGGAACAAGCAGAAAGAACCTGGTATTTGAGTTCCAAATCTATCAATGCTTTTTATCTACCGTGAATTATAAACATTAGGTCGAAAGAAAGAAAAATATTTTAATACAAGTGTTTGGATTATTCCAATTTCCTTAATGAAAGCCAAAGGTTGAAAGGATACAATATTTAACAACTCACATTGTAATTGTTGTAGACTCCGACCCCTCTTTTTCCTCAAAGCCTTCTAATAATGGCAACAAGAAGAAAAAATTGTCTACCAATATATATAAACAAGGGAATCCCTCGATGAATGTTCATGAATGAGGGACTGTGACTGTAGTGAGATAGAAAAGAACATGATTTCAACATCCTCACTTTCGCAAACCTCCCAAACATTTGTTTATCATTCGTCTTCCTTGTTGACTATGGTAGACACTAGACACCCAAATTGTAGTGATATTTGTTGGATAATTTTAAGTTCTTCCTTATAGTGAACTAATAAATACTTAACCTTTCTGATAGGGATTATGAACTCGATATAAATTGGAGGGACTATCCATAATCCACCTATAATTGGGGATTTTGTTTGATCACTTCGAATTGGGTGATAAACTTGATATGCATTGGAGGGACTATCCATAATCCACCTAAACGTATGTATTTTGTTTAATCACTTCAAATTCATCATATAGGGAGGACATGATTCAATTCTAAAAATAGTTTTTGAATTTAGGGTTGATAAAAAAAGTTGCTCCATGAAAGCATTAGGTATTACATTCTCGGGTTTTTCTTTTGGGTAGGCCCAATCACACTTGACCAATAGAGCCACCATTGAGTGAAATCAATCCTCCATTCAAAGGTCCATCCAAATTCCAATGCCTTATTTTATCAACGACCTAACGACCGACTTTTTCACCAACCCGATAGAGTTGTCCCTTATCTAAGTTCAATAAACTATATTCTCTAGGGTCCGAGAGAGTAGAGAATGATTTATATATGTATGGACTTGCATTAGATAAAATAATAATAATGTTGTATATGTGTGTGTGTCTCCATATTTGTATGATATATTGCTCCATGACATGAATGGCGGAAGATGCCCCAACGATTGGCAACGTGAATTGTCTGAGGATCATAGAGATGTGAATTACAGGTTTCCACATAATAATCCAGTGTATTATAGTCATATGGTGTTGGCCGGGAGGTTGAATAAATATTTGTTGCTCCTAAAACATTTAGGTGGTGGCAATGATTTTCTTTTTAATTCTGATTTACAATTAGTTTATGTGCATCCGAAAGCCATAAACCATAATAGAAAAAAAAAAGTTTAAAATACTTGATATTGTTGGAGAATTTGAAGTGTTTTCGTAAAATATATAGGATAAGATATCAATATTAGAGAGACTTGGAAATGTTTTTTTTCTTTTATTTCCAATTTCTAGGATTTATATGATTAAGGGTATAGAAGGTATTTACTTTTATGAGAATAACCCCTACATTAGGGAGGCCACATGGATAAGAATGTGCAATGTATGCATGGGATGTAAACCATTTCAATTTGTATTGGCTTTGGTTATTTCTTTATGCTCGCTCCCTTACTATAGTCTACCTACTCACCTACTCTTGCCTATGTCATGGATAGATAGATTTGTTCATGAATAGTTCATGAATAGATAGATTGAACCATTATAGGAACTACAGGTAGTCCAACTCAATTCCATTACATTATAGGAACTACAGGCACTAAAAGCAATATATAGGGAGAGAAGAGTTTGTTATTACATAAGTAAGATAACCCATCTTTCATGGTGCATTTCACCTAGAGGGGTATATATCCCTCTTACTATTGTGACTAG
This sequence comes from Pseudotsuga menziesii, assembly GCA_001517045.1. Lineage (NCBI taxonomy): Eukaryota > Viridiplantae > Streptophyta > Pinopsida > Pinales > Pinaceae > Pseudotsuga > Pseudotsuga menziesii. The sequence goes on from LPNX010045990.1 coordinate 36,887, forward strand.
TCTCAATGACTATTCCTTTGGGGTACACCCTTATTGCTTCGAAATGATTTTCTTTTAATTTTCAATTTCCAATAAGTTTGTGTACATTCAAAATTGACCATAAACTATAAATTATAATAGACAAAAAAGAATTAAAAAAGGGCTTACCTTTGAATATGAAAATAATCAAAGAAATGAATTGCTAAAACAAAAACGTGTTTTTACCATAATTGACCTGATTTCCATTGTCCAAAATGATGCCTCTCTTTAATTATTGCGGTGTTCTTTAAAGAAATCCAAGTTGAATTTTATTATAAAAAGATTAGATAACAATAAAAGATTAAGTAGTAGTAGATTAATATTAAAATTTTTATTTTTATTAAAATTATGTCTTTTAGGTTATACTAGAGTAAATGAGATATGATAATTTAGGTTAGTTTTTTACATTAAAAATTTCTTAGGTTATGGACAATAACTAAGTAATTATTAAAACAAATCTCTTAAATTATTCTTTTATATAAAAATTTGTAGTATTTTTAGGTTAGAATTACATATAACATTAAGTTCTATAGTTTATAAAAAATAGTAATTCACAATTTATTCATAAAGAAAAATATTTAATATTAATAAATTTAATTTAGGTTTTTAATCTATTCTAAGTTTAGAATCATTGTAGCAATTTAGGGTGTTTTTTTAATCACAACGTAGAATTCCTTATTATCTAGCTTAACATTTTTAGGGTTTGGGTTTGGTCTTAGTTATATAGTCAACATTATCAATTTCCTAGTTTTCTCTTGAAATGTGTTGTTAAAGATATTTTAATAAATCTTTATTGGTTACTCAACTCAACTCATTGTCTTGATGGTGAAACTTAAAGGTTCTTAATGTCGACATATCAAATGGAGTCTATGCTAACCTTGGATACCACTCCTGAAACCTATCATCCCAAAATTTAAGAGAAGAGATAGTAAATATGTTCTTTTTGTGAAAATGACATTTTTGAATCATGTAAGGTTCACAAAGAGATTACAGTATATAATAGTCCTTGTTTTTTTTCTAACATTTTCACATAAATATAAGATGGAATTTTGAAAATATAATTGTGGAAGCCCTCTTAAACTCATTCTCGTGTGAGATCCAGATACTAGTAAGATCCACATTGAAGTTTGAAGGATAATTTTTCAATGCATTTGAATAATAATGATATGCGTCGAGTTTTGAAAAGAGAAATGGGAATCCCTATCAATCCCTATAATTTGACATATATATGTTAGTAGACTCAAGAATAAAGTTTGAAGGATAAATTTTCAAGTGTTATAATACTTAGGTTTATTATGGTGAAGATGATGCTTAGGGATTAGGTGGAGTTTGAAATTGAATGGCTAGTTACTCGCACGTTACCTCCTCCTGGGCCCGCATTTCCAAATGCCCAGGTAAAGTATGCGACTCTTCCCTGGTTTATACTATGGTTTTTCTTTAAATATTTTGACCTATACTGGCCCATCCATGCCATGGTTGGAGGTCTTATTCGAAAAAGGTCATGAGGGCTTCAAATGGTAGCCACATTGATTTAAGAGATAAGTGTTTCAGTTTTGATATTTTGTAAACGTTTTTATAAAACCCTTCTTGGGTTTATTCTATTCCAGCTCTTTAGCCATTAAAATGGCACTGTAATGTAATGTTTAGACTATACCGTGGCAGAGTTTGGGTTCTATACTATTTTAACATAGGTCTTTCGATTTACTGTGGAATCCATCGATGATGGTATTACAACCACTCTTTAATATGTGTGTGTGTGTGTGTGTGGTTTTTAAAAAGAAAAGGGTGTCGTGCTTCGGTTGTGTAAATTCAATTATCATTTGTTTGTCTTCTTTGTGTGTGTGTGTGTGTATATATATATATTGTTGGCGTTAAAACATCTGGCTACCATTGTTGATGATCTTACATATGTGAGTAATACTACCTTTTGTTTTATAGTTTTCACCCTTGTTTGTAAATCATGGGATCGTGTGATGAACATGATGGTTGTATGTGAATACCCTATCGAGGATTTTCCTCTGTGTAAATTGAGGTAGCCACGATGTGGACTTATGACCATATCTTTACTATTATTGTTGCATCATTTGATACGATGCATAGGGTCTGTGATTTCTTAAGCATTAGTTAAGATCTTTGTATTTTAAGACTCGACTATCGATGATAGCTTTGTTTGGATGGAAAATGATACCAGTTTTGTGACTGAGCTTTTGATGCCATGAATGTAGCTGTGATAGCTAGCATATATGTCGGTAATAGATTTGATTTGATTTGTTTTTTTAACTGCCCTACGCATTCTTTGTGGATATTAATAATGTTAAATAAAGTATTCGAAGTCCTTTGTAAATATTAAATAATACAGATGTATACTATAAACAAAATATTATATCCTAATACTTCTATTTGTATACTCATTTGGATGATAATCTATCTGTATATACTTGTAAGTTTTTAAGAAAGCCTTGCTGTGGGTTAAATATGATAAAATAGATAAATTCTAGCATGGTTAGAGATTTAGCCTACATTTAGTTTCATAAATACAGACTAAGGAAGATTTTAGAAATAATCAATACAAATAGGAATAGACGGTTAAATTTAGAAATACACTATACTAATTAGAAATAGACAATTCAAATCTATTTATGTGCAGAACTCAAATTTTGAAAAGAATCAAAATTCTAAGCATTTAAGCATGGCATCATTAGGCTAATTGATACAAACTAGATTCTACGTTAATATTCTTCAAATATAGAATTTAAAACACATTCTACAAACATTTAAACATAAATTATGAACCTAGAACCAATGCTGGGAAAACAAAAGTGGAGAAGTTGTTCCTCCCAACCAACTCCCAAAGCAGCCAAGTTACTTGCTCCAGAACCCCCGAGCATGTTCATTGAACAACAAGAGAAAAATCCTTCAATGTTCCATCTCTTGCATTCACATATTTAACCCCTATCCAATGCTAGCCTCCTACTGCTCATAGACATACTAATATATAGCATTTTTCCTAGGACTTGGTCATTATGAGCCTCCTTCTCTTTAGCCCTCAACTAGGAATTGTGACCTAATTTTTGGGGATGATGCCTCTTGCATCTTGATTTCTTTGTATGGCTTATTTGTACATATATACCCTATACATACATAATCTCTTAAGACTTAATATAAATATAGATATTCCACCTACTATTAGTTTTGATTTACATAGTAAGAGATAATATAGGTAAAGAGTGCATAGATGCATTACTAAAATATATTGCATAGAAAAGAATTTGATATAGTTCGATGCATATCCATTAAGTGCATAATTTTGATTGCCAGCATATAATCCATAAAGAAAAACCTAACTTAGGTTTGTATACCTAATCTGAGAAATTTCCTAGTAACCATTTAACATTTTATAGTTAGCATAACAATTAGGAACTTGATAAATAAACTAGACTAATCGATGCATCCTAGGTTTTGACATAACCAGTTTAGATCTAAAATACAACATTCTACTGTTATTTTAAAACATAAAATATGAACCTGGCGCCGCTGTTGGGAAAACGAAAGTGGAAAATTTGTTCCTCCCAAGCAACTCCTAGAGTAGCCACGTTACTTGCTCCAGAACCCCTGAGCCTATCCGTTGAACCATAAGAGAAAAATCCTTCGATGCTCCATCTCTTGCATTCTTAGATTCAATCCTCGTCCAATGCTAGCCTCCTATTACTCATGTACATACTAGTATATATTATTTTTCCTAGGACTTGGTCATTTATGAGCCTTCTTTTCTTTAACACTCAACTAGGAGTTGTGACCTTATTTTTGGGGATGATGCCTCCTACATCTTGAGTTCTCACTCAATGGATTCAACCACTTATATTTTCTTCTTGTGGGTGAGAAAACACGCTTTGACAGCTATATCCACTTGTGTCACCCATTCAACATATTTTATTACATAAAAATTATTTATTACAAAATGTTTTATTTTTAACATTCTGCCCAAAATAATAAAATAATAAAAATAATAGTTAAAGTATTTTTGAGCAGAAATAATAAATTATTAATTCTAGGTGCATTACATTAGGAGGTTACAAAAGTTTTTTATTGTAGCAAATACTATCATTAGAGGAAACTTCAACTCAAAATGGGCCTCCTAAGGAAAATGATTGAAATAATAGTTAAAATAATAAAATAATATTTATTAATTTTGGAGGAAGAAAAGAAAAAACTACTTTTTTATTCGTATTTTCGACATATCTCCCTGTGTTTTTAGTCATATTTCGATCAGGAGAGCTCGTTGGATGTGGAATGATCGAAAAGCTCATTGGATGTGGAATTAAATTCCACATCCAACGAGCACCCACTCAACATACTTTTGGTGGGCCCCGCTAACCCAAAAACAAGAAATACATGAAAAAATGTGATGATGATGTCATTGGGGTAGAGGGGCCCGTCAAAAGTATGTCGAGTGGGTGCTCGTTGGATAATGAATTTAATTCCGCATTCAACGAGCTCTCCCGATTGAGATTTGAGTAAAAACAAAGGTAGATATGTCGAAATTACAAACAAAAAAAGTAGTTTTTTTATGATACCTATCCCCAAATTTATATTAAAAATTTGTTTAAGAGATGCTAGATTTTTGAATTTTAAAGCATTTTGATTGGATAATACATGTTAACATGCAATTTGTATTATTTTGGAAGGCCCATTTTAAATTGAAATTTCCTCTAACGGAAACTCAGATCTAATGTGGGTCTAACCAAGTCACTCTAACAGAAAGTGATTTTCATCTTCAACACTCATAGACTCACACATATGGAAAACCCTTTCCACCCATGGATTTTTAGGAATATACCAACACCCTATTCTAATGTTCGCTATGGAGTTCATGAGAGTTCGTTCTAATATTGGTTATATTAATTTTTTCCCTTGAGCAGTTACCATCAAGAGATACTTCTAATATTCCAAGTTAGGATTAATGACCTCCTTATAGCATCTTCATTTTATCTTAACCGCTAAATTTTACTCACTCCAAAATTTCTCTTTAAACTAAGAAGTAATGTTATTTTTTATAGTGTCAATGTTTTGAAAAATGTCATTTTCATTAATGCCCCAATGGTTTAATCAAGCCATGGTATCTTTACACCAATCCTGATTGAGGGGTAGTTGGTTTTGACTTGAGTTTAAATCAATTTTAGGAAGTCTCTCATTTCCTATGTTATTTATCTTATGCTTGTACATGAGGTGCCTGGTCATAGCCATGCTCTCAATGGGGGAAAGACCCACTTCTATGAGGAGAATAGGATAAGGTGTATTGCTTTTAATTTTGAGTATATAAGTTATAAAACTCTTTTGGGTTTCCCCAATCTTCCTCAAAGATTCTCTAGAAATGTTACACCCCCATACTTCACAACCATACAAGATAAAAGGGATGACAAGAGTTTCAAAGAGGAACTTATTTTTATCCTACATGACTAGATTAGTTGATTTATAATTATTTCAAGACTAAAATAAGCTTTCCATCCTCCATTAATTTTTTTTCTCAACGCTATAGTTTCAATTGAGCTTCTGATGAATATCAATACTGAGATACTTGTAATAAGTCACTTCCCCTAGATTTGTATTATCATAAATAAAATTTACATAGGTGTCTTTCTTAGATTTTATAATCACAATTTTTGGCTTGTCGGTGTTAACATTCATGCCCATGTCAGAGGAAAAATATTTAAGAATCCCATCTAAGATTGTACTAATGCAACCTGCTTCTTCTAAACAATTTTCTAGATTATCAATATAAATTCCAAAAATGAAAGGGGAGAGGGGGAAACCTTGTTGAACTCCAATATTACAATTTATATATATTGTCCACCCCTCAGTATTCTTAAACATGGCAATGAATTTTTTGTATATCCTTATCACGACAACTCTCAACACAAAAAGAACCTTAAGCTCTTCTAACCTATTCCACAGGTTATTTTTAGGAACAGTATCAAATCCTTTTCTAAAATCTACAAAGCAACAAAATAGGTCAGACTTATTATTATGACATTCCTCTACAATGATCCTAAGTGTAACCAGGTGGTCTATGGTTGAATGATTTCTTCTAAACCCTGCTTGGCCTTTATCCTGCTTACCTTCCATTTCTAGCCATTCATTGAATAAAAGAATTGAAATTAAGAGTAATTAATAATTGTTTTATCTTTTTCTTAATTTTTTTTCTATATTATAAACTTAACTAGTTACAGAGTCAAATACATCTACAATTCATGGATTTTTGCACCCATGGTATTTTTTGGCCCATAGTACTCATTGTGAAGAAGCATATTTAAAGGCCTTCCTGATAAACCTTATTTGTCATTACATGTGTGTGTTGGGTTTAATTATTATGTTTATTAAGAGCCTCTAATTATAATACCATTTGTAAACTTGGTGAATCTTGTTGGATCATTATTAAAAATAAAGTTTGGAGAAAGTATTAATTTTTTTTTTTGTATTTTTATAATTGTTTATATATGGATAAGTTTGATGTCAATGGCATATTCATGATATATTGTTAGATACAATTTTTAGATTGAATTTATTTTAATAATAAAAATGAAGCTTGAAGAAAGTATGCAAAATTCCAAATTTCATGTTTTTGTATTTCTAAAATTATTTATATATGGATAAGTATCATCTCGTATAGTCTTTGACAAATTCATGATAGATCCTTAGCTTACATAAATTTGTTTGCAAAATTTATAAGATTGGATTTATAATAGTTTTATTAAATGCCAATATTTGGTAGAAGCGGATTAACTCTTCAAGTATTTGGACCAATTATCACATGGGAAGTTGGTAGAGGCATTCAAACCAATATTGGTATGGATCCTATCGTGGGGATGGAGGCATATTATAGAATTTCAAGGGGTCTTATCTTCTTTCTTCATATGAAAAATTTTGTGGTTCCACTGCAGGTCTGGAAGGTGGGATTGGGTGGACACTCTAGGTGGGTCTCAGCTCAGGATATTCAACTGGTAGGTAGTCTTTGGGAAGAATGATCTAGGTATCAAGCAAGTTTAAAACATTCAGAAATTACTCTTTCTTGTTCTCCAGATAAACTTGTTTTGCGGGAAGAATAAATAAAGTGGCATTATTACTGCGAATTTGACTTATGATCTTATCTTTGACTGAAAATATGAAGTAACTTCTAGCTCGTGGAACCAATGTCTTTGGAAGGATCCATGTCTAGTTAAGATCAAACTCTTGGTGTGGCTAAGTTTGAATAAAAGGGTAAATATTTCTTAGGGTCAAACATATGTACCCTATGCAAATCTAATGAAGAAAATGTGAATCATATGTTTGGCCACTGTTCTTTTTTCAAGAATATCTGGAAGGAATTGAGCAACCATTTTAAATTTGTGGTTTTTTGGGATAATGAATCTTTGACTGATAATTTGTTTTCCTGGTTCACAAAGGAGAAACTCCTTAGTTATCCTCCTTTCTTTGTGTCGTGGGAATGCTAGAAGGCACACAATAGAGTTATTTTTTATGACTTCAGGGGTGACCATATGGTTGTTGACTCCAAAATTGTGGGAGCCTTCTATGTTTGACATAAACCTAAACTCATGAAAAAAACACATTATATTCAACCTTCTATCTTTCCTATGGATTGTGCTACAGTTTTTTTCAATGGTGTCGATCAGAAAGGTTTTTGTGGTGTTGGTTTTGTCTTAAACTTAATTCCTAGGTTGTCATCAAGGGTTGGATGAAAGCTGGGAGAGGGACTAATTCCATAGCACAGCTCCTAGATCTTTGGGGATTTCTCTACTTATCTAAGGCTTGTAGGTTTGAGAAATTTCTTATCGTCGGTGACTCATAGGTTATTATTGGATGGGCAATTGGTGAGCCAAATTTCCACTCCCTTATCTTAGACCACTGGAAGATGAAAATTAAAAGGCTTATCTCCTCTTTCACGTATATCTCATTTAAGCATATTTTCTAGGAGCGTAATGTTATGGTAGATCATCTGTCAAAGGTAGGGAGAGGTGATATGGATGGTCTCATTCACTTTGAGGTTTGGAAAAATTCCACTCTATCTTCGAGTGGTTGTTTAGACACTAGCTGAGGGATTTCCCTTTACGCTTCTTTTGGTCTTGTGATTTTGAGAAGTATGGTAGGGCCATTTTTTTCCATACTTTGGATTTCAGGTTTTCTCTGGTCTTTTGATTTATGTAGCTCACTTTTGAAGAGAAGCAGTCCTCCATATCTCTTGTGGACTGGGTTGTAGTACTTGATGGACTCTTATGTATAAAGTTTTATGTAATCTCTGGTTTCAACTTTTATAATTTCAAAATTAAACTCTTTTTTTTCGTTGTGAAAAAAAAAATTGGTTGAGATCAACATACATGTTACAACAAAACTTAATATTTATTTCCATATTATAATGATGGTTGTTCTTGATAAGCATACCTTATTGTATTTTTCATGAGTAGTGAGAATGTTCATGTAAGCATCAAAGTAGTCTGTGAAAATGATCTAAAAATCTACATAAGAATTTAAGCCTTGCCCTTAGTATGCTTGGCTTTATCACCACTTGAATTAACTATTCCCTCACCTAAACAATATTGATCCTACACGCTACAACTACAATAGTTCATAGCAATTGTTGTTAGTGGATGTATGATTCGAAAGTAGTGAAATGCAAATTTTATGTTCCATATTGTCTCTATTTTAATTTGTTTATGAATATACAAATAATATAAAAAATAAGAGGATTTTAGTTGGATCTTTTTGTGGGAGCTTGTCTTGTGACAATGTATATATACCCATTGTTAGCCATCTGGATTTTCTTAACATTAATTGAAGTCTATTTCCCCAATTTGACTTTCAATATTCCTCTACATGCAACTTGGGTGCTAATCAAGGTTGAAATTTGAAGGGTAAATAGTAGTCATTTGCCATTTTACACATCAAAATAGTGTCTCTTCATTAATGAAGCGTGAATTTCAATTTCACCCATCATTTTATAGTGTGAAATTAAGATTTAAACATCAAACTAAAGACAATGTTAAAATTAAAATGTCATAAAAGTTTCTTTAAGACATCAAATTTCAACCATGACCACTAAAAATAATAAGTCTATTCTTAGAAACTAAACAAAGCTTTTTAATTCTTAAAAAAAATGTTAATAATTATAATTTAAATTATAATTATTAACAATTTTTTTAAGAATTAAAAAGCTTTGTTTAGTTTCTAAGAATAGACTTATTATTTTTAGTGGTCATGGTTGAAATTTGATGTCTTAAAGAAATAAAAGACCAATTTACATTTAAAATTAATATGCACCAACTCATAAATGTCTTTGTAAATCTGATAGGCATATGCACCAACTCATAAATGTCTTTGTAAATATGATAGGCATGAAGTTAATTTCTAAAATAAAGTTTCCAGGTTTCTTTCTTTCTCGAATTGATATTGAACACAAAATATTTATTTTTAACATTAATTTGACATTGGATTGCTACATGGAAGGATACATTTTTCATTTTCGTTGACTATTCAATATTCATTGAAGTCCATGATGTGACATTTTGCTAAATTACCTTTTGAGGTTTAGAAAATGAAAATTGGAAAATATTTTATCAAATATTAATGTTTTTTTTTTTTTTTTTCAGGAACAAAAAAACCTTGTCCTTGATATTTATTAATCTGAATCAAAGGGCATCTGATGTGCCTTCCCTTTGTAGGGATACATACAAGTAAAGTCAATGAGGAGCTCCCAACTGCATATACCACGAATGAGTCCCGATTCATAAGTGCAGGACCAGGGGGTGGACAAACAGTGCAACAAGCAAACAATGAAGCCATAATCAGATAGGGGAATTGACCATCTTAATAATACATAACATTCTGAGAAAAACAACAGTAGCAATACTACTATCAAAAGGTGCGCTCTCCATAACATCAAATAGGTGCATACATAAAAAAGGAGATCCGTCTACTACACCAAGCTCAAAAGAGTTGAAATGTATCATGAGAGACCAAAAGGCCTTCAATAATTCAGAGTATTTACCACAAAACACATATTTCATTAAATTTGTAATTATTTAGTGGATCTAGAATTTAGAACTTCCGCTAGATTGAGTTCTTTCAAAATGAAAAAAGTCATAGCCTTTGAATCTTTACATAATTTCTATTAATATTATTTATAGTTTGTATTAAATGTTAAGTTGCTTAAATTATTTTATAACATAATACCAACATTGTATTTGTTATTACAACAATTATAAATATTGTCATAGTAAATATTTTTGTCTTTGTTGAGTATGTTGTTTTATTTTTGGAAGTTGGCACCACTTATAATCAAAACAAGAAAATATTTTATGACTTTAAAGTCTAAGTTTTACCCT
>LPNX010046017.1:3228-27726 GCA_001517045.1 Pseudotsuga menziesii
TATGGGTAGTGTCATCATCCACAAGTACAATATTACAATGACTATAGGAGCTAATACATCTTCATGGTATTAGAGGTTTCACCTAATTCCTAGACATTTCCAGTTCTCGTTGTCTCTTGAAGTTGAGCAAAACCCCCCATGTTCTAGCCACCCATTATCAAGATTGAGAATTACTAAGTTATTATGCCAATACATAAATTTGTTATAGTAACAAACACATTGACTGTTATGTCATTAAATAGCTTTCTAGGTCACTTTAAAATGGCGACAATCTCTTACTAATATGGTAATTCAACACATGCACAACATCTGCTCTATCAAATTATAAATAAAATGGTTAATACTTTCAACATACAAATAATGCCATTAGATAAATTAATAGGTAAGAAATATTAATACAAATTACAAATTATAATAATAAAATAATGTAAAGAATCTAAGTTTAAGCTTAGGAAGACATGCTTCAACTTTATATAAATTTGATTTTATATAGCTTATAATGATAATATTGTAAAAAAATGGTGAATATATAGATTGAAATGAGTGAATTAAGTAATTTTTTGGTTTTTCATTTTTTGAAAACTCAATCTTGTTGAAGTTCTAAATTCTAGATCCGTACTTGACAATACATATAAAGGGAAGAAAATAAAATAGAGTATGACCTAGTTTTCCATGTCGTTGCTTGTGGATATGTTACTAATTGTTTTTCTAGTCAATATTATAAATATGATTAGGGGTAGTGTCCTCATCCACAGGTTCAATATTATAGTGACTATATGAGCTAATAATTTTTCATGGTATTAGAGGTTTCACCCAATTCCTAGGCATTTCTAGTTCTTGTTGTTTCTCGAAGTTGAGAAAAATTCCCCATGTTCTAGCCACCCGTTATCAAGATTGGGAATTAATAAGTTACTATGCCAATACATAAATTTGTTACAGTAACAAACACATTGACTGCTATATCATCAAATAACTTTATAGGTCACTCTAAAATGGAGACAATCTCTTACTAATATGGTAATTCAACACATGCACAATATATGCTTTATCAAATTATAAATAAAATGGTTAATAATTTCAACATACAAATAATGCCATTAGATAACTTAATAGGTAAGAAATTTCTTGCAACATATATTTTTCATGAGATGAGGTAAACCTTGATCAACTCAAATATTAATACAAATTAAAAAATTATAATAATAAAATAATGTAAGGAATCTAAGTTTAATATTAGGAAGATATGCTTCAACTTTATATAAATTTGATTTTATATAGCTTATATTGATAATATTATAAAAAAATGGTGAATATAAAGATTGAAATGAGTGAGTTAAGTAATTTTTTGGTTTTTCATTTTTTGAAAACTCAATCTTGTTGAAGTTCTAAATTCTAGATCCCTTGTATAATTCCAAATTTAATGAAATATGTGTTGAAATCACTGATATAAAATTGGGCATCAATAACTACTCTGTAATGACTAAATGGCTACATCGGTCCTCAGATATGAGTGTCCTAAGACTCAGTCCTGACATGGGAGAGTACAATAGTACACCAATACAATAATGATCCGTCAAAACTGCTCATCTGAGCATCTCATATGTAAGATATCTGGCTAAAAATGTACTATGTCTGAAAAATAGAATATGGTAGCCTAGCTACTATATGTGTGATAACAAAGCGTACACAAAAACATTACAGAAATATGCACATCTAGATGCACTAAAGTCTCCTATTAACCCTTACAAGAATAACCAACAATCCCACCAAGGTCACTCTCTCCTCATTGAACTTTAGGCCTAATAAGAATTGGCTAACCTTCAACAACATCAACATCATTGACTGAGCCAAAACCTTCAAGAGAAGGTGCTCTTGGGGGGTTTCCCTCACTGTTTGAGCCAAAAAAAAATAATCTAGACAAATACTGACTGAAAACTACTGAAGGACTATCCAGGATGCTGAGACACATCGTCTTCCAAAATTCCAAGCCATTTCCTTGACCCAGGAGGCCAAATCGATTTTTTCAGTGAAATTCCTAGTTCATTTTTGCTAGTATATCCTCTGGAAAATGATAAAATCACCATAACTCTGTTCAGGATGAGAACTGGGGAAAACTGACTGCACTAGATGATCTAGAGATACAGAAGAATGGTATAAGTGACTACTCATACCCCTGGAACACTGTAATGCTCTGGGAGAACCAAAAACACTATCCTTTGTAATAAAACTTAATCATTTGACCAATAATAAAGTGATAATAATCACTGATTGAAAGATCTGGTGCCAAACTCTCAAAACTGAACTTGTAGTATTGGTCTTGGGTATGTCTGGAACAAATATAGACCATGTTTTTGGAGTCACTGCCTTGGGAACCGTGCTTGACTTAGTTAAACTCGGTTGACCAGGTCAAAGTACCCAAATTGAAAGTGAGATACTTTATCCATATGATTATGTAAGCATCAAGGGTAAGAAATGCTCCAATGGTGTATATCAAAACCAAGCTTAGGTCAAGTTATTCATAATCATGGTGACAATAATAATAATAGCAAGTAAAATATACTTGTTCTTTTGAAAAATCTTGGAACCTTCTGGAAGTCTGCCTGTTCATGTCATACTTACAAAGTGTAAACAATGTGTTATTGCTGGGTGAGGATAGAAAACAAAGGCTAAGGAAAATGACAATGAATTTTGACCGACTTTGGCTTTGTGATCTCTCTGAATGACAACCAATACACTCAACCAAAGTGACATATACATGACATATAACAAGAGGGGATGGAGGTATCTCACAAGTCGATACAGTAGTTGGACTTGTTTCCTTCAGACTTTGGCAAGATTTCCTTTGCACTAATTTGCAATATAGGTCAACCTTAAAAGGCAGGTGCCTTGGAAGCCTTCTGAACTCCAGTAATGACAAAGACACAACCTTTGTAGGCTAGTCTCATCCTGTTTCCCTATGGGGGCACATGAGTTGAACACTATACAAAGAGTGAGTGCTCATCCTTTGACCATTGACCTTTTTCACTAACTTTCACATTTCATATAAGATAGTAGCCAGCCTACAAGAGCAGGTGCCCTGGAAAGCCTTCTGGGATCCAGTAAATGACTAAGGCCTAGACCCACTGCCAGTGAGTAGTCCATAGCCCCGACGGGTTTGCCTCTCCCTATTGCCCCTATGGAGGGAAGATGAGCCTTACACTATACAAAGAACGAGTGCTGAACCCCTTGGCCACTGACTACCTTTTAAAAAATTTATACTTTTGCATCATTTAGATATAGCTTTTATGCATTCCGATGCTTTAGTGTTTAGCAACACTGTTTTGTGGAGCACTTGTTTTGAGGACTAAAGGAGAACTTCCCACTAAACCCAACCACATTGGCTAAGCCACATACTTCATAGCTAAAGACACATAACAACATGGAGTCTATCATGTAGAGGGTTCAAGATGGGGAAAATATCTTCAATCTCACAAGTCTTAAACAGTCTAAGTCATGGGATGGAATTCATAAATGGATGAACTAGATGTATGGGGACAGGTGCCACATGGAACCAACAAAGCACTAAGGTTTACTCTTTGTATAAGCATGACATGGGAAACAGTCTTCATATCAAGTCCCTTGATTAGTCATAACACAAGTTCAAGCATTCGTACATATAAGCATAGGTCACCATAATCATCCTAACATGGCAAGAATAGGTGTTTGACATACATCATAGAGAAAAATCAAACCAAAGAAGTATATACCTGATCTCACCATATATACCTGTCTCCAACTGATAGGGCCCCTCTGTAACTGTGTGTACCATATATGATCTGCTACATTGCTGAAATGAACTAGGTCATCATTGAAAGCATCTCAATGGACTCATGAATCTCAGTACTGGCAAGGAAAATATGATGAACAAAGCTTTGGAATGGCTGAAGTTTTAATGATGCATGCTAAAAAATCATGTGAACAGTAGCTTAGAATAGAACAAGAGATAAGTCTGTATGCTGCATCATGGTATCCCAGCTGCAAATGTATATTTGATAACACCCCCATACAAATTTCTAAGCATACAACTTGATCTACACACTTTTATTTTGACCAATTTCGCTCTATGGGGGACGTCCTCCCTAAGAGAGCTAAAATAATAATCTAGAGCATGAAAATGGATGAAACTAGTGTAGAAGTGTCCGGAGAGCCATAATAAATCATCTAGAGAAATTCCCTTTCCATTTCCTTGACCATACAAGCCAAATTGATTTCTTCAGTGATTTCCTAGTTCATTTTTTGGTGGCACATCCTTTGAAATTCATAAAAATAATAATAACTTCATTCAGGCTGAGAATTGGGGCAAACCGACTGCACATAAGTGTCTGGAGACATAGAAGAATGGTATAAGTGACTAATCATACCCTTTGGAACACTGCAATGCTCTAGGAGAACAAAAATCACTACCATAATAATAAAATCTGGCCAATAATAAAGTGATAATAATCACTCAATGTGTAATTTGAGGCCAAACTTTGAAAAATGAAACTGCAGTAGTGGTCCTAGGCATGTCTGGAGCAAATATAGGCACTATTTTTTTTTAATTCACTGCCTTGGGAACCGTGTTTGACCTGATCAACTGGGTTGACCATGTCAAAGTTCCTAAACTGTAGGTGAGATATTTTACCAATATGATCCTACATGTATTCGAGGTAAGAAATGCTCCAATGGTGTATATCAAAACTCAACTAAGTCATGTTATTCAGAATCAAAGTGACAATAATAATAATAATAAGTAAGATATACCTATGCTTTTGAAGGATCATTTAACCTTATGGAAGTCTCTTGTGCATGCCATGCTCAGAAAGTTTAAACAGTGTGTTAGTGCTGGGTGAGGGTGGAAAACAAGGCTAAGGTAAAGGGAGGTGACTTATAGCTGACTTTGACAATATGATCTCTTAGAATGATGACAATTACACATGACCACAATGACATACACATGATAGATGAACAGTAGGGGATGTCGGTGTCTCACAAGTGGACAAGCTGATCTGAAAAGATCACATTCAACTCTAACAACATGTCTATGAATCACATCCAAGCTAAGAGAAAAATCCACGAGGATCTTTACTAGGACCTTGGCATTGAGTTCACAAGAAACTGTAGTGAAGAGATCCTAGGGGACACTGTGAATTAGCAGTCCCTTGCCCCATCTCACATCAAAATCCACAATCTTCGTGAGGAATTAATAATTACATTTCAATAGTGGCCAATAGTCTTTAAATTTAGCATTTATTTATCCACTGCTTTTAGGCCTTTCACAATTTTACTTTTATAGCCCTTTTTGAGTTGTGTCTAAAGACACAATTTTCATTTATTTGAGGGATTTTCATTTCAACAAATAGAACTTATAGCACATAATGCATGTAATGATGACAGATGTATTGCTTTGAGTTTTAGCTGACGCTCTTCGAGAAACTAGGGGGAATATCCACAGTCAGAACCAAACATCAGGGGCAACCGATCAGAGAGGTCAAGGATTCAAAAACCAACTCTCCTAAGCTCAGGAAACAACACCAACGGGTTTTTCCTGGCTGAGAAGGATCAAGGCGTCGACAAGTTTTGTTGCACAACTCAGAGCCGAGACACAAAACAACATGGGATCCATCATGCATAGGGGTTAAAGTGGGGAAAGTGATCATAGGTCTCAATCAAAACAAAGTCATAGGATGGAAATAGATCATGGATGAACTGGATGGACATGGACAAATGACACATGGAACCAACATAGCACTAAACTTTAACATTTGGTAAAAGCATGGCATGAGCAACAGTCTTCAACATTGAGTCCTTTGATTATTATTAGCACAAGTTCAAGCATTAGTACATAAATAAGCATAGGTCACCATGATCATCCTAATAAGACAAGCCTAGGTGTTTAATATACATCACAGAGAAAAAACAATCCAAGGAAACATACACCTAATCTCACCATATATACATGTCTCCATCTGATAAGCCCCTCTGTAACAATGTGTACCATATCTGCTCTGCTACTATGCTCAAATAAACTAGGTCATCACTGAAAGTATCTCAATGGACTAGTGAATCTTAGTCATGGAAAGGAAAATCTACTCAACAAGGCTCTGAAATGGATGAGGTTGTAATGATCCATGGCGAAACCCCATGTGAATGAATAACTCGAAAAAAGAAAGAGATAAATTTGTATGCTACATCATGGTAGCCCAACTACAAATGTATATGTGATAACAAGTTGTTTTATCTTTGATGTACATTAGCACCTTTGACTTATTATGCTATGATGATTATGGTGACCTAGGCTTATATGATTTGTTTGTTGATTCCTAACTTGTATTGTGAATGGTTGGAGAATCTTATGTTGAAGGTCGTTGTTTGTGCCATACTTTGCACAAAACTAAGTCTATCTTGCTATGTTGGTTCCACCTGGCCACTTTCCTTCCATACATCCAGTCTCATCTGTATCATCTTATTCCTTGTCTTATGACTAAGAATTATGAGATTGAATATCCCTTTCCCCACTTTGACCCCTATGCATGATGGACCCCATGTTGTTTTGTGTCTCTGGATCTGAAGTGTGTGGCCTGGTTCATTTCCTTATGTTTGTAGACTTAGTATGGAAGGGGTGTGTGGACGGTGTCATTGGATGGTTTTCCTTTAGCCACTAAAGACATCGAAACACATAAACTCCATATCTAAATGATGCAAAAGGAAAGCTGCGATTAGTAGTGATTTTAAGCACTAATGCCTAAATGTAAATGTTATAAAAATAGTAAGTGTCCAAAGGATGAACACTCATCCATTGTATGATGTAAGGATCATTTGTTCCTAAAGGGAAACATGGTGGAAAACCTGTCAGGGATATGGACGTTCGCTAGAAGTGGGGCTAGGCGTTAATATTTTTTTGGAGCCCAAAAGGCTTTCCAGGGCACCTTCCTTTAGAGGTTGGCTAGAATCTTGTGTTAAATTGATAAATGACTTAAAGTTAAATGTTTATAAATTGCTAAATCTTGTGAATTGGATACTTGTTAGAGCCTAAAGGACACAAGCCCAAGTACTTTATGCATTTGTGAGACACCACCATTCCCTATTGTCCTCTTTCATGCATATGTCACTGTGGTTGTGTGTATTTGTTATCATTCGGAGATCACATGGTCAAGGTCAACTAGAAGTCATCACCCTTTTCCTTAAGCCTTGTTTTCCACCTTCACACAACATTAGCAAATTGGTTAAACTTTGTAAGTATGGGGCTTCATGGAAGATTCAAAAGTCATTCAAGGAAACATGTATATTTGTTAATTATTACTATTATTGTCACCATGATTTTGATTAGTATGATTTAAGTTGGGTTTTAATATACATATTGGAGCAACTCTTACCTTGGATGCATGCAGGATTAGCTCAAATTATTATCTCACCTTCAATTTGGGTATTTTAACATGGTCAACCTAGTTGAGCAAGTCAAACATGGTTCCCAATGCAGTCACTACAAAAAACAACATTGGTTGTATCATCTCTAGACATGCTTAGCAGCAATAGTGTAGTCTCAATTTTTAGAGTTTGGCCCCAGTTTGCATGATCACTGATTATTATCACTTTATTATTGGTTAGATCACATTTTTATTATGAGATTGCTTCATAGAATGGCGTTCCTAGGGAGATACAGTGCTCCAAGGGGTATGAGTAGTCACCAGTACCATTCTACCATGCAACCAGACACATCTATGCAGTCAGTTTGTCCTAGTTTTCATCTAACTGAGAGTTATGGTGATTTTTATTATTTATTGAGATTGTACCACCAAAAAATGGACTATAAAATTCACTGAGGAAGTTGATTTGGCTAGTGGGGTCAAGGAAATGGCTTGGGAATTATTTTGATGATGTATTATGGCTCTCCGGATCAGTTTTCACTAGTTCCACTCAGTTTCGGGCTCCAAATTATTTTATTGGCTCTCCTAGGGTGGACGTCCTCGATGGGGCGCCCCTCACCTTGGTCATGGATGTATTTTATTGTTGTATCATATATCATGATGTTGTATCATATGGTGATTTATGTCCCTAATGCACCCCTTTTCATGTACTACCATGTTATATCTTGGCATTTTGATGTATAACGTCTTAACAAGACATCCTTGGGAAAAAGTGTGCCCCATATGACTGCCATATTGATCCATGTAAAAAGATAAAAAGTGATCTCCACTGTTGCTGACGTTTTATTTTCAACCGTTAGATGGATGTTAGTTGTAAAGTGGACACACTCTCAATCTATTTAAGAGTGGTTCTCCCCTCATTGTAAACCATGAGCTCTGGCATTGGAACTTCATAATAAAGATATTTTTCTAGTATCAAATACTTGTTTCTTTGTGGATGAATGAATGAGATGATGATTGAAATTGCTTTTCTCTTGCACTATGATATTTGTTAGGGTTATTCTAATCCACCCTTGTCGACCATAGTCTAAATGTCAGTTTCCTAGCTTAGAAATATGTTGTCACTTCATTAGTGCCATGGAGAAGTTATTTGGGGCCCACCTACCACTTGATGCATCACTCTGCATAAGTTTAGGAGCTCCAAAAACCAATCCCTAGATTTTAGGATCCCACACTGAGTCATGGGAATCCCACCATCAGTTCGCCCTAGTCTGTATTGAGTTATGCTCCGATGGGCCACACTCAGTTCATCTTTAGTTAGTCTAGTGCCCCTATTGCATGATTTAAGGAGATCAACGCCTTTTCTAACCTACCTTGGTCAGTTAACTGATTGTGAGGTGTTTCAGTTGTCTGGAGTTGCACTAGTGAGCCTCTAGTGATTTTTCCATGGTTAGTAATTTCTTGAGTCAGTAAAAGTCATGGAATTCAAATCCCTCCTAGAGGATTCAAATTCTCCTTATTGTATTCTCGATGTATTATATAGAGGTTAATGATTATTGAGTTATTGTTATGCTGTCAAATTTTTGCCTCTTGTTTGAATCATTTCACCATTAATGTTTAACAATTCTGGCACCGAAATTGTTCCTCATTCATTCTTCTTTCACTGAGAGGTTCTATCTAGCCCAATGATCCCGTGGCTTTGATAATTTTACATGGTATCAGAGAAGGTCAGGCCAAATTCAATACTAAAAAATATGGGTATCTTTGCCTTGCTCCCTTTGGATTTATCCAAAGAAGTCTAGCCAGGTGTGAAGCACCTTGAGAATGTGCACATGTTGAAGTAGAGTGATTGAACTAGTTTGTCTTGGAATTGAGATCTTTTTGCAGGTTATTTGAAGAATTCAGAAGAATTGTGTTGCAGTTGAAGCTGCAAAATGGAAAATTCAACAACCTTGACACCGAGGATCCTCACACCCTTCAATTACTTGGATTGGAGGGGAGATATGCAGATTGTGTTGCGCAACAAAGGTCTGTATAGGGTCATAATGGGTAAGGAGGTCGAACCCCAGTAGCCTTTAGAGAAATCGAAGTACCTAAACAAATTGGATGAAGCCTTTGGTTTCATGTGTATTCATATCTCTAGGGATTTTCTCTTCCACCTTGATGGACTAAAAACTCGAAGAGAAGTATGGAAAAATATTGAATCACTGTTTGGAAATTAGGATGAGCTGAGAGGCCACATTTTGGAGAATGAATTGACTGCTCTTCAACCCAACAATTTCAAAACCATCCAACAGTTCTTCTCCAAATTCAAGTCTTTGGTCATGCAGTGCAAGCAATGTGGAATTGACAAGAAGGATAAGCAATTGGTGCTCTCCGTTCTGAGCAAGCTTGGCCTCGAATTTTCAGTATTTGTGTCCACCTTCCACTTTAGGAGACTGACAACCCCAAATTGGCAAATCCTCTCACTTGATGCATTCACTAGATCAATCATTCAAGAACAAGACAAGTTGATTCAGATGGGAGCCCTCAAAGCCTCCAAGAATCAAGACCTTTTGGTTGGGGAGACCAAGAATGCATAAGCTAAAGGGAGGAAGAAAGGGAAGGACAAGAGAAATATTGAATTCGAACCAAAGGAGGAGTTTAATCCATCAGATGGAGCCTCAAGTTCCAAGAAGGACAAGCGAAAGATGTTTGAAAAGGCCAAGTGTTCCTATTGTAAGAAAGCAAACCATTCAGAGAAAGGTTATATGAAGAAAACTATAAATCATATGTCAAGAGTTATTGAACAACACCATATTGTACTCCCAGAAGGCACAAGGAAGGCTGATACTGAAATCCAGAATGATGATCACAAGAGATGCCATGCACTAAAGGATGGATTTTCAAAATCTCAAGCCTTCCTCATTGATTTAATAGCCTCCAACCACATGGTTTTTTCCAAAGAGTCATTTTATTCATTAAATCTAACTATTGGTCCAAGTATTCACACTAGAGATGATACTCAGATCCAAGCTAAAGGGAAGGATACAATAAAATTAGAACATTGAGTGTTCAAAAATGTCCTATATGTGCCCTCCTTAGTAGCAAATATTTATTTGTATATCAGATGACCCATACAGGTTCACCAAAGCGAGTTGTATTTGAACCCGACACAATTGAGATCTCAGATATCTCTACTGGGAAGTTGATATTGAAAGGTGCTGCAAACGATGCCTCCAAGATCCATTGGAAGATCTGCATCTAGTTAAAAGGGAAGGTAAATCTATTCTACCTAAACCATTTTCATATGATGATGTTTCTACTGTTGTTTTAGATTCAAAATATGAAGATGAGAACTAAGTTGAATCAGATCTTGGTATTGAGGATGAAGTTCAAACAGATCCAGATCCAATCCCTAGTCCCAATCCTAGGCCTAAATGAACTCATATAGTCCTTAAGGATGCTGGGAACATGGTTGGAGATCCATCTGACAAAAGGAGAACCATATCTCAGTTTCAAGATGAGAACCTTGCACTATGTCATACAAATTCACTTCTCCTAGAGAGGTGCTATAAACTCCCAGAGAGGTGCTACATGATGGTGAGGTTTGATCAACAGTTTTACAAAGTGGCTTGCCATGATTCACCAAGGCAAGAAACCATGGATAAGGAATATGAGTCACCACAGAACAATGAAACATTGGATCATGTCTCTCATCCTCTAGAGAGAAGAGACACAAGTTCCTTTCTACATTGTAAATTGGAAGAAGAAATCTACATGGAAAAACCTAAGGGGTACACTGATGATTCTTTCTTGGTATGCAAGTTGAGGAAACCATTGTATGGGCTCAAGGAGTCCCCTAGGGAATAAAATCCCAAGTTGAACTCTTCCATGTTGTCACAGAGGTTCAAAAGATGCAAGTCTAGCTGCAAAAACAACAACATTTCTTCTCCTATCTGGAATCAAATTGGAAGAAGGTGGAGAGGTTCACATGCACTATATCAGGGAACTAGTGCACACAAGTGTTATCAACCCAAATGGCACTTCTCCGTCCAAGTGCCAACACTTCATATGTCGGTGCACAAAAGGACATTTATGGATTGAAGGTTTCCTAAAACACTATAGATGGGCATGACATGAGATGCATTCACTATCCACCTAGCTTGCCATTTTTACCTTTTTACATGTTGATTGCTGTACGCGACTCTTTCGATAGCAACTCATGTACATACGCGGGTATTGTCATTGCAACCCGCGCTAGTTTCCCTTATAGCAACTCGCGTGTCATACGCGGGTTGCCAGTATCAATACTCACGTACGCCTCCATTCATCATTAAAAATAATAAACATGATTAATGGATATTTGTTAAGCCTTAAACATTAACTATCTTAACTGTCTCAACCTCCTCAACCTTCGAAACTGCTCTATTTTCCTAAGTATAAATAGAGGCCTTGGGGAGGGCATTAATCAATCATACTTGGAGAGCAAAGTTATGCTGGTGGTATATCTTTAGAAGTCTTTGGAGTAGCAGAACTCAGAATCCTTTGGTTGCAGAGAAGTCCTTGTTTCAAGCGTTGGGTTGTACACTTATCTCATTCACTATTGTTAATAAAGAGAATCCTTATTCCAAATGTGTGTTGAATATTTTTCATGTATCATGGTTTGATGAATATTTATGATTAAGCACTCTATATTTTGTTTATCTAACTTGTTATATATACATGTATAAGATTGTATTTGGAGGATTTTCT
The DNA here is from genome assembly GCA_001517045.1 of Pseudotsuga menziesii. Classification (NCBI taxonomy): domain Eukaryota; kingdom Viridiplantae; phylum Streptophyta; class Pinopsida; order Pinales; family Pinaceae; genus Pseudotsuga; species Pseudotsuga menziesii. The sequence continues at coordinate 15,348 of LPNX010046017.1, forward strand.
CTTTGCAGGTGAAGGAGGTGCATCCATGAAAGCTTTGGAGAGGAGCAGAGTGGGAGAAGACAAATCTTGGATCAACCATCGTTAGTCGGGTGAGTCCATTACATCTTCCTATTTCCTTTCTGTACTTTAAAGCTGATTGTATGCAAGTTTTAAGAGTACGTTGGTAACCTTAGACCCTCGGTTATAAGGGTGTTTATTCCTGAACAACAGAACTGGTGACTCTGCTGGGGAACCCAGACTGCTGTGGGTTATTTCTGTTTACCGTTTCCCAGTCTTTGCCTTCATTGTGTGTGTGCTATTTCTGTCTTGGTTCATGCTCAGGGTAGTGTTTGAAGACCTTGAGAAATTTTCTTTTTATTAGAAAATTTTGTACCTGTATGTGGGTTTCTCTTGCATACAGTTGCGTACAAAGGCTTGCATAGAGGGGTTGCTCTCTTGGACAGTCGTGCACAGTACGCGGGTTTCCCCTATACACAGTCACGTAAAAGCCTTAGCATTTGAATTTTTGGGTTAGGGTTTGCTTGTCCCTGTCCTTTTATAAAAAAAATTTGCTGGCTGGTCTTCCTTATGAGCATCACACTGTCAGTTTGATTACCTTGTTGGCCACACCTTGTGCATTTTTCTAAAGCCCTTGAGTTCTTTTTGTTTGGATTGTCTTTTGTTAGTAGCTTGAAGTGGATTTGCCTGTTTGGGTTATAGGTTCAGGTGTTGGTGGTCCAAATAAGTGATCAGGGTTTCGGACATTGTATTTCCCATTCTATCTTCGGATAGTGATTGGTTTGTCACTTGCTTTTCTGTGATCTCGGTGATTTCTTGTCATTGTGCTTGCCCAAGCTAGGGTTCCAAGTCTTCCTTGGTTAATCCTTGGTATTATTAATCTGTTTTACTTCACTTTGCTTACTTTATAGAGTTAGTTTATCCAAGCATGCTCAAGTTTTTTGTGCATTTAGGTGCATAGTAGTCTTTGAGCATTTTAAAAAGTGAAAAGAAAACATTTAGAAACTTTTGCATTTGATTTGCATATAGTAGTTTCATTTTCAGTTTTTAAAGATAATCTCAAAAATTACAAAAAATATAGTCTTAGTTTTCTTTTGCATTTATAAAAGAAAAAGAAAAACACATGTTTTGCTTTATATGCATGTATATTAGTTTATTAGTCTAGATTGCATGGCATATCATTGTTTTTGAAAAAATAAAAAGAATTTGTTCTTTTGTGGCTTCTAAGTTTCTACTTGGAAAATAAAGAGAATAGTTTAGTTTTTGCATTTCATTTCTCTTTGCTTAGTCATTTGGTTTCAACTTTCAGTCAAAACACCACATAAGTTTCATGCCATTTACCCTCTGACTAAAAACAACCCTTAAAATAAATGATATAATTTTAAAATTATTAGTAAGTTTTATTTTATAGAGTCATACACCAACTAGCTCAGGCTAGACTTGTGGGATAGGGAATTTAAACTCCCCACAAGTGTTTAATTTCAGACGTAGCTGGCCAATCACTAGGTAAACCCTTTTGTATGTTGATTGTATCTAGGAAGCTCCTCTCAAAAGGGAGTTAAGCACGAGGCCACATGAAGGCTTGGATTGAGGAGATAACCCTCCGATTCCTTGTCGAAACATAAACCAGGGTTTTTACGCATCTGGGGATTCTCTCCTAGACAGAGTTTCGGGCTCAGCTACCCTTCCCATGTGTACGAACCAGGATTGCGACTGTCCCCCCAAACTATCAATATAATTCAAGGTAGCCTTTAGTCTCTTTGACATCTAGGGTTCATACACATGTACACCGGAAGGCTATTTCTGGTTGACTTTGGACGGGCTTGGAAGGTAACTCTGGTAGAAAGTGTGGGAGGGAGGTGGGTGATTCCTCCGCTTGTGCCTAAGAACATCTATAGGGACGCCAAGTAACTGTCTATCATCTTTATTTTGGAAAGCATATCTTATACCTGATTGTCTGTTTGGCTTTAGGAATTTTTGAGTGAGTGTTGTGTGGTTTGTCTGTACTTAGTGTGCCTTTAGGTGTGTGGTTTGTAATTTTGGTTGCTTGTCAACCTCAGACTTTGTCTTCTTGTTTGAAACTATGGCTAACACCCCTTTGAACACCAACCAAGATATCCCCATGCTGGGAACTCCTTGTACTATTCCTCTCATGGGGAATGTTGGTGTTCCCTTGATGGCCACCTTGAATCTACCTGGATTCACCCTAGGGCTACCGGTGTGGTTGTTTTCCACTCCAACTGCCCTGAATGCTCCTTATGCTTCTCAAGTAAGCTCCTTATTTCAAGGGCATCAAAACATTGCTCCCCCTTCACCTGTAGTTAATTCTCCTACTCCTTCTACCTCATGCAGTGAAAGTGATGATACTAGTAACCGATAGTCTAAAAGGAGTAAAAGAAGGAGGAATAGGAGGAAGGCACATAAGCAAGGGGGCACCCGTTCAACCTCTGCAGGTCATGTTGAACCTAGTCTCTCAGCCTCTGCAAGCCATGCTAGGAGCAGTCTCTGAGCCTCTGTACTTCATGCTAGGGGAATTTTCTCAGCCTCTGTACTTCATGCTGAAGACAATTCCTCAACCACTGTGAGACATGTTGACATTGTTGAAAAGACTACCCGTTCAAAACACAAGCCCAAGTTTCCTTGTAAGGTTTGTGAAGGAGACCACCTTACTTATAAATGCCCTTCTATTGAAGAGGTAAGAAGAGTTTGGTTTCATGGTCATCCCGTTTTTGAACAACCTATAGTTTCTCAACACCCTACTCAACCGTTGGTTGATCAAGCAGTCGAACCAATCTCAGTTTTGGTCGATTCCACTCTTATTTCGGAGAGTGATCCTGATGTGATTGAACAAATGTCATCTTTGGTCAATCCCACTCTCCCTACAGAGAGTGACTTTGATGAAGTGGTTGAATCGATTTCATTATCGATCAATCCCACTCTTCCTTTGGAGAGTGAAGTGTCTACTAGTCACATTTTCTTCATTGCCAGTTCAGAAGTTACAGAACATGGGGGCACTAAACTCATTTCAGATCAATCCCCACAAAGCTCTCGGATTGCTTCCTTTGATTGGGATAGCCTAGTTGAGCCGTGCCTTCCTTCTGATGCACCTTTCCAGATAAAGGTCAAAGTTGAATCATACACGATTGCTCATTGTATTGTTGATGAAGGAGCCTAGGTTAATATCTTGTCTGCTCGTGCTTGGCGAGGCATGGGATCTCCCAGCCTTGTGTTGACTGCTAGTCAGTTACTGGCATTTGATAGAAGAAATTGTATAGCCTTGGGAATTCTTTCTCAAACTCCTGTTACTTTGGGTGGGAAGACTGTCTTAGTTGACTTCATGGTGATAGAAGACCCCTTGGACTTCAATATGCTCCTTGGACGTGATTATGTCTATGCCATGCAAGCTGTGGTGTCAACATTTTTTCGTGTGATGTACTTTAATCATGGCGAAGAAATTTTCACTATCGATCAGTTGGATTTTCTTGATCCATATCTTGACCCAACTAGAGATCAGGTTTTTCCTTTATTGATTCCCAGTGTTTCCATAGACATTACCCCACCACAGGTGAGCTATGTGGCCTCATGTCCTTTGTGTTCAATTGCTACTAAGAAGCAGCCTTTGTTTTCATGCTTACCTTCTTGGGACTTGGTCCCAATAGTTGACCAGGTGAGTCATCCTATACAAACTGTGGGGCCTAATCTCCACTTTGTCAATCCATTTGAAAGTTTAGACATGTGTCCTATCTCGGATGATATCCTTCCTTCGGATGAAGTCTTCCTAGAGTCTTTGATACAGTATGACCTTCTTTTGGATGTTTTTTTAGTTGTGACTAAGTCTAACCCTGATTTGCTTAGCAAGCCTGGTTTTCCCATGGACCGGTCTTCTTTTGTTGGTCTTGTTGAGTTTTTGGACTCTCCCTTTGAATAGCAAGTTAGTGATCTTGATGAGTTTGATTTTTCTTATGAATTTTTCAACTTCTGTGATACTGAGTTTGTTCCTATAGACTCTATCTCCCTTGTTTATTTTTTCTCTCCTTCTGAGGTTGATCTTACTGATTATAAACCCTCGAGCCTTGGTTCTATAGAATCTTCTTCGATCGATTCTGCCTTGACTTTACCTTTTGTAGAAGATAGCAAAGTCACATGTGTTTTTGCCAAAGTGACCTACATCAGATATTTTCTTCTGAATATGATAATGATGTTGTTGTTTCTTGGAGACGGGATATTTAGTTGGATTCACAACTGTTTACTGGACTTGTCTTGTTGTTCAAGCTGTAACTGCATTTGCATGTGCCCTGCTCGCGCTTGTGAGCTTGATGGCAGCTTTCACGCTTTTAGCTCGTTGTGTAAGCCCTCATATTTGTTCTCATCGTTGCTAAGCCTTGTATCATTTTGCATTTGCAACTTGACACCTTTTACCCTGAGGAGACGTTTCCCGAGTGTCCTTATCTTGCTCACTTTCCTTGCATTATGCATAGGTCTGTTCCTTGCGCTTGGAATTAGTTTCACCTGCCTATGACACTTGTCTCCTCGCATTTAGAGCATTCTTTTTGCTCTCCTTCGCGCTCGTTAAAAACAGTAAGGAGGCTGCGAGTTGACTTTTTCAGACTCGTTAAAACTTCACGGGAAAGATATTGAGTTTCTTTAGGCCCAGGTCTGACTCCTCAAAATAGACTTGACTACCGAGTAAACTTGTCCATTTAGGCTTGTTAAGAATATGTGAATGGGCATCCACATTGGTGGTAGGTTATCACTTTCTCGGACAATGTGGAATAATACGAGAAAGGAACGCTCTCTTTTCTTTAGAATTGAGAAGAGTATTCTTAGGCATAGGTTTATCACTTTTCTGGACTTGAGGGACTAAACTTACGGAAAAGGAACCCCCAGTATGAGCTTAGTTTTCTCTTTTTCGTGCTCTGGACCCAAACATGAAAATGATTTCAAGTGTACTTTGTGTCTTTGTCATGCTCGTTAAACCCTAAAGAACAAACCATCAAGTTTACTGTTGTAAGCCCCATTTCTCGTAATCAAATGGATCTTTCTGAGTGATCTTGCCTTCCTTCACACTCGTAAAACTCAGGCTATATGCTGCTTTTGAAGGAGCATTGGGTAGGTGGTAATTTAACCTTTTTCGGACCTTCCTAACTAAATACGAAAAAGGTGCGCCTTACTTCTTCGAAAGTTAAGAGAGTTCTTCTGTAGTATGTTTTATACTTTTCTGGCCTCAGGAGACTAAATTGGATGAAAAAGGACCCCCTTGGAGTCTTCTTATGAGTTTTCAGACTCTCTAAATGTGAAAACACCGACTAAGCATGTACTAGTTCGGGTTCATTAAATCCACGAATCAGTGACACTATCAAGCAATATTCCCTCTTCTCTTCAAGCTTGTTAAAAAATGAAGTGAGATTCGAGTTGACTTTCCTGGACTCGTTAAAATTTAATAGGGAAGGTAGGAAGAAGTTTTCTCTTGTTTTTAGTTAGTGGCAGCATGTCATCCTTGAACATAGCACTCTCTGTATTTTTCGATACCCATGTATTAGTGTTCACTTTCAGTTCAGCTATTACTTTGAGTTTATTACTCCTCCTCTTGTCCGTTTTACCTGGGGAATCTGATCATTTCTCCTACATGAAAGATAAGTCTAGTTGTTCTATCTATAAAGTTAAAAGCTGCCTTGGGTCATCTCTGTGTCGTGCTCACTGTTCAAGGAATTAACTCAATGTTTGATCTATATCCTGATCCCATCATTATTGTATCTGTTATCACTTGTGTCTCTCTTCCTTTACCTAGTTCCTAGTCACTCGTGATCCGTTGGAGGATCTATTGCCTTCCTTATCACAGTATGGTTCCACTTCAGCACTTCCTGATGACGAAGACCTAGAGTTTTGACGTTTGTACCTCTGGATTCACTTTCATCATTAGTGAATTCCTTTGCTTCAGTTGTCAATTATCACCTATTGATTGACAAACTGTTGAATCCTCTCCATGTTTGACTTCAACCTACATTTATTCACATGGCTTCGATTGTACTAGTTCTTTGGGATTGCTTATGAAGACCTTAGTTCCCTTACTATGAACTAAGTTTCACAAGATTATGTTCTACCTATGTACACAGCTTCTAGATCTTTGAAGACTCATCATGATTGTATATCATGGATTCAATCCACCTTTGTAATATATGTGGTATTGTACCCATATTATATGATGTAATCAAACATTTGTAAAGGAGCTAGTGTTCCAGTATATTGGACATAGCATCCTCAGATATGACTTTGTATATGACATTATTATGTATTTGTTTCAGGTACTACCTCTGATCCATTGGATTTTTGAGTTCTCCAAAGATAATATTATAATGTATTTCGGCCATCGCTTCCCTCTGACCTCACACATTAGGGGGCATCTGTTATCAACCCAAATGACACTTCTCTGTCCGAGTGTCGACACTTCATATGTCGGCGCACAAAAGGACATTTATGGATTGAAGGTTGCCTAAAACACTATAGATGGGCATGACATGAGATGCATTCACTATCCACCTAGCTTGCCATTTTTACCTTTTTACATGTTGATTGTTGTACGCGACTCTTTCCACAGCAACTTGCGTACATACGCAGGTATTGTCATTGCAACCCGCGTACAAGTTTGTACGCTGGTTTCCCTTATAGCAACTCGCATGTCATATGCAGGTTTCCAGTATCAATACTTGCCTACGCCTCCATTCGACATTAAAAATAATAAACACGATTAATGGAGATTTGTTAAGCCTTAAACATTAACTATCTTAACTGTCTCAACCTCCTCAACCTTCAAAACTGCTCTATTTTCCTAAGTATAAATAGAGGCCTTGGGGAGGGCATTAATCAATCATACTTGGAGAGCAAAGTTATGCTGGTGGTATATCTTCAGAAGTATTTGGAGCAGCAGAACTCAAAATCCTTTGGTTGTAGAGGAGTCCTTGTTTCAGGCGTTGGGTTGTACACTTATCTCATTCACTATTGTTAATAAAGAGAATCCTTATTCCAAATGCGTGTTGAATATCTTTCATGTATCATGGTTTGATGAATATTTATGATTAAGTACTCGATATTTTGTTTATCTAACTTGTTATATATACATGTATAAGATTGTATTTGGAGGATTTGCTCTTTGCAGGTGAAGGAGGTGCATCCCTAAAAGATTTGGAGAGGAGCAAAGCGGGAGAAGACAAAGCTTGGATCAACCGTCGTTAGTCGGGTGAGTCCATTACATCTTCCTATTTCCTTTCTGTACTTTAAAGCTAATTGTCTGCAAGTTTTAAGAGTACGTTAGTAACCCCAGACCCTCGGTTATAAGGGTGTTTATTCCTGAACAACAACAAGGACCAGCACACTTCATTATTTCTCTACATAGGTGCAAACTGCAGAAATTTTTCATAAAGTTTTTTACTCAGGAGAAATTTGTCGTGAAAGTTTGATCCAGTTTCCTACTATTAATTTTTTTTGGGGTTGGTTTCCATGAGGTTTTCCCCATTTCCTTGGTTGATTAAGAAGTTAATTTTTCGCATTATATTGTATGGGTGACCTTTGTTAGACACAATGGCACATTGAGAGGGGGGTGAATCAGTGGGCCAACACTTTTTACCAATTTCACTTCTTCAAATATTTAAACAAAGATCATCATATGTATATAATCGAGTTTCAACAACATTAATCAATCACATTACAAGAGACACATCATAAGATAAACTTGTAAATTTTATTATGTCAAATTTGATATTGGTTACATTGAATGTCGCCACCTTGGGGTCTGCATCAGCTTCCACTGATTGAGAAGCACCAACTTCTATGCCAAGACCCTGCTTGGTTTTTCTTAGTTCCAAATAAGAAAAGGGTTGCAAGACCCAGCTTGCAATTACAACCAAATTCCTATCATCTCACATTTCATCTGCCACTTGTCATCAACTGTTCAATGCTCATCAACCTGTTACTCTTTTGTCATATCAACTTGTCAACTGCTTACAATATCAACCTGCTCAGGATATTTCATCATAGTTCTATGATCACTATGTTTAGTGCTTCACAGTCAACATCAAGGATCTTGATCATGTAAAGATTGTAAGCTATTGTATCTGAAATGAGATCAGATAGGAATACAATTTGATCACTATTGTATTCAATGAATGACTGCTGCTACCAATTTATACTACCTAAAATCATAGAGCAACAAGCTTGTTCCTTATCCTTCTATGATCCGCTACTACTGCTATTAGAGTAGCTCGAATATCAGAGATGATCACATTTAGTTTAACCACGAAATACCTTAGGTTGTGGCCCAAAATTCAGAGACGAAATTAACTTAGCTTTTAGCTATTGCTTGCCACAGACACTTGAAATTCAGAGCAAGGTATTCAAGATCTTTTCTATCTTTTTAAACCACCAAAATCGGAGCTCAAGACTTGTCTTTTGGATGTATGTACATTGATTACGAGCTCCCACATCATCACCGAATCACACACTTCATCTTCAACTGCGGTTGTATAACCCAAGAATTTTCCTCAGGCATCTCGTTATTTCATATTTCTCACAATTCTATTTTTGAATGACGTGTCACTAAGTATTTATATTGGTTTTCAATTATGATTTGGAGTCGACGTGTCAAAAGATAAAATTAATTTATTTTTTATTTTTTAATTTTTATTTTTTCTGGAGACAACTTTGCACTTTGCATTTTGGTCAATTTAATATTGATTAATATCTTCATTAAAATCCCTCGTTAGGATCATCAAGCAACCTTTCTTCTTGGATAGAGTTAGGCTTCTTTAAGTGTCATTAAGATTCATTAATGACATCTTCTCTTCATGCTTAAAAGCCACCTATTTGAGGGTTCAAGTTACATCAAACATAGGTTCCAAAGGGAGGTCAGCAATGGTTTTATACCCATACCATCATGCAATATGTGTGAAGGCTTCAAAAGGAGTTCTAGGACTTCATCATAGCATGAATTTCAATAGTGTCCAAGGGCTTCTTCAAGTTCAATGCTCTTCAACATTCCTTATGGATTCAAGTTGTTTGTGTTACCATGGATGTCATCAAGGGTGTAATAGGTGTCCAAGTGCCCAATAACAATCATATGTGTGTGGGTGCTTTCATCTTCCTTTTTCCCTAGGGCCATCCCCAAGGGTTCCAAGACCCCAAATTCTTCAAGGCTTTCTTTATCAAGCCAGGGGCATCCACAATATGTCAAGGACCATATAAGGTCATCAATTAAAACCATCAATGGGTTCCAATACCCCATCAAGCTACTAATAACTATACAAGCCACAAATGACCACATAATGGGTCATTTGGTCCTTTTTTCCAAGCTATCAAGTCCTCTTAGACATATTCTTCTTGCCATGTCATCTAATGCCCATATAATCAACCGTTGACTTCCTTTGTCATTAATGGTTTGTCATCAATGACAACCATACTCAACAACCTTTGGTCTTAGTTTACAGGGCCCAGGTTGTCCAAGATTGGATTAAAGGGGGGTGTAAGGATTATTGTAATCCTCCCTTGTCTACCATAGTCAAAATGTCAGTTTCTTAGATAAGGAATATATTGCCAATTTATTAGTGCCATGGAGAAGTTATCTAGGGCCCACCTACCACTTGATGCGCCACTCTACATAAGTTTAGGAGCTCTAGAGACAAATCCCTTGATTTTAGGAGCCCACACTAAGTGATGGGAGTCCCACCATCACTTCACCCTAGTCTGTGTTGAGTTATGCTCCAATGGGCCACACTCAGTTCATCTTCAGTCAGTAAAGCACCCCTTTTGCATGATATAAGGGGATGGATGCCTTTTCTCACCTACCTTGGTAAGTTAACTGATTGTGAGGGGTTTCGGTTTTTCGAAGTTGCACTAGTGATCCTTTACTGGTGATTTTTCCACAGTTAGTGATCTCTGGAGTTAGTCCAAGTCATGGAATTCAAATCAATCCTAGAGGGTTCAAATTATCCTTGTTGTATTATGGATGTATTACATACATGTTAATGATTATTGAGTTCTTGTTATGCTGTCAAATTCTTGACTCTTGTTGAGTTGAAAACCTCAAGAGGCGAGTTGCTTAGGGTTTCTGCGATGACAATGGTTGCTGCATATGGTTTCTGTCAAGAGCCTATGGCTCCGAGCTGCGCTTTGGTCTGACGCGTGCCTGCTGGTCGGTCTGGGGTTTTATCCCTATCTGCCATGGGCTTTGTCTAGGATTTTGCATAGTCTACTATGAGAGTGTCAGTCATACCCTTTTGGGAACGAGTGGCGACCATGGAGGATCCCACTAGGGGGGGAGGAACCCCTCCACACCGAATTCAATGACCAGTAAAGATATGGAAACAAACCACCATAATACGAAAAAATTAAACACCATGGGCAGAGAGATTGGAAAAGGAAAATGGGCAATGCATAGCCAAAACAAAAGAAATCCCATCGCTGCAGATTAAGGAGGACAATTTTTGGGCACACATACAACACATGTGAGACCACGCCCTGATCAGAAAGTTTGTAGGCATCTGGCCTACGGAGAAGGCTCTGCTTTGGTTGATCAATGTAACTTGGAAACCTTTGGAGCACTTTGATCTCCACTTGGGAGCTAAATGATTTTTCACAGTTGTTTCTCTAAATCTGGAAGATAGAAACATAATTTTTGAAGGAGGTCCTTATTTCTTTAACTTAGCAGGGTTGTTTCTTCGACCATGGAAGGAAAAATTATTAATTCTTCACATTGATCTAGGAACTAAGATTCAATCTCATCAAAGAATTATTAACAATTACTCATGAATTGGAAATTTTCAGGAACCAAATAAGTTTCCTCTCTGTATATTATATAAACAAATAAGGATTACAATTCCATGCATGAGCCATGGCTTAACTCAAATGAAGAATTCGAATAACTAAGGGACAATTCAAATTCCCATGCATGAGTCTAGCTTAACTGACTCTTTGCCATGCAATACCACTCAGTTAACCACTTGACAAAAAAACCTTAATTTACTCACCAATCCTAACTGAAGTTGGAGTGCAATAAATGACTTAATCTCAACTGAAGGAGATCAAACACATGTCATAGCAACCAACCATCAAGTGCTAGTACTGCATGACTCCAATAAACCTTGAAGAGGTTAACTGAAGCTGAACTGACCATTAGAAGTTGGTGAAGGCGCCTAGTTCACTCCAGTTCATTAAATAATAATAAATAATCAATAAATAATGATTAAATAATATATTTAATGCATGGAGGTGCCTTAACTGACTGTAACTGATTGGTTGAACTGAAAGTAACCCCCAGTTAGCAATTAGGTGCATGAATGTCAACCAGATCACCCCTGGAGTGCTCCAGTTAGCCTCCTTGACTGTAGGAAAGGCTAAGTTAGCCTCCTTGACTGTAGGTAGGCGTGGGAGTGACTGGGATGATGGTAATTAATGCTCCTTGATGTCAATTAAACTTAGGATAGTGGTTTAACTAGGCCAATTTGACTGAAGAGTGTGTATGATGGTAAATGTCTCCAACACCCCCCCTTAAGCTATACTCAGGAGGAGTTAGAAAACATAAAAAATCTAGGGCCTTGGCAACAAAGGCCATAGGTCACCCTGTACAATAAAGCAACTGAAACAATGCTCAAAACAAACTAAGTGAGGAAAAGAGGGAAAACCCAGTGGGAACAAAACCCCCCCTCAAGCTGAACACTGAAAGTAGTCTGGATCACCCTGATGAACTCACCCCCAACAGTGAACGGAGGTAAGTGAACTTATTTTCTGAAAAGCTCTTGGTGAAGATGTCTGCAATCTGCTCATCAGTCGGGCAGTATTGCAGAATGATGGTCCTGTCATGCACTAGCTCCCTGATGTAGTGCATGTGAATCTCTATATGTTTGGTCCTCTGCCTGGTAACTGGATCTGTGGATATCTTAATAGTACTCTGGTTGTCACAAAATAGGACAGTGGACATAGTACTACCAAGATCAAACTCTGAAAGAATGCCTTGCAACCAAACTGCTTGGATGCAAGCATTCACCGCTCCTCGATACTCGGCCTCTGCTGAAGACAGTGCTATGGCAGCCTGCTTTTTGCTTGACCAGCAAATAGGGCCACCACCAAACATAAATACATATCCGGAAGTTGACTTCCGATCAATAGAATCACCCGCCCAATCGGAATCTGTGTATCCAACCAGCTCTAGCTCGGAATCTGCAGCATAGTGAATGCCATAGGTCCTGGTTCCCTGAATGTACTGGAGGATACGCTTGGCTGCCTTCCAATGAAGATGATGAGGCTGCTGCATGTATCTTGATACAGCATTCACGGCATAACAAATATCAGGCCTAGAATGTGTCAAGTACAACAAGCTACCAATTAGCTGTCGATA